>JAAQRH010000235.1:0-129254 GCA_013186785.1 Fusarium pseudonygamai
TAAGCTTAGACTATATTACCTAAGTCTTTTTGTTATTTAGGATCGAGGCTTTGTGTTTTCTTTCCTCCCCTAGCTTCCCTAGATTAGTAGAATTATGGGGATGTTTTGTGGTACCGCAGATCAGTTTATGGAAAGTTATGAGATACCAGTCTCACATTGTAACTAGATTGTCATATTGTCACACTGTCCTATATTCTTTCACTAGTCATAACTTAACCGTCTGTGATTCGCCTGCACGCGAGACAGAAGGGGGCCGAACACGTATCTATAACTAATGCATGGCCCTAACGTAATAAGTATCGAGTGCTCATTCTGGTAACTTGAGTCTTCCGTCAACTGCTAGTACAGGGACACCTTCAACTTGTACTTGTGCAATCTTGTTTAGTTCTATTACTATGCCAATCAACTAAATGGGTTCATATTCATAGTTCTGGCACAACCACTATTATGATAGCTATGACTATTGCCGCCCTTATGGCATCTTCGCATATCCCGAACCCGCTCAACATAAAATCCAAGTTGTGAAACTATGATCGCGTTCTGACCATGTTCTTGCTAGTTGCTATGCGCTAACATCAGAATACCTCCTGGCATGTTCAGACAGCCCATGATACAAACAATGGTCGATTTAAATCTGCGTCATGTGGAAGAGATACTAGAGAGTCTAGGCAGGATTATAGAAGTGTCTCTGGAGTTATTCTTGCTTTAGACTATGACCTGAGGGGTATAAATAAGATTAAGCTTAAGAAACTCTGGTGCTGTACTCTCCCGGTTCTTCAATCTTAGTTTTCAGGACATTTATAAGTATGCTAAGGTTTTTACTCCGTAGATACAAACCAGCCAATGTTGATTAAATTAAGAATTGGCAGCTGAATCTTCCCCTGCCATTTCCCCTCGAAAGTGATTCTATCATTGTCGCCAAGCTGATAATATTGCCAATAGTCCAAGACCTACAGAGAAAAGCCTCAGCATGATATGATCTGAACGCTCTTTAAGGAAGTATGCTATTTTTACCTTTCTATAAATAATAAAGAGAAGTTATTTCTGCGGCACGCAGAGCAGGGTCACATAAGAAGGGTTAAAAGAGCCTTGATTTCTATCCTATCTAGAGGGGGAGCAGAGCTCCTTAATTACTTATAGAGCATTGCATCCTTGTTCAGGAAGCTAGCCCGATCAGGGCTTTTCCATTTCATCTCTTATTTCTTTTACTTGTTGCTATTGCTGTTTCTTGTTCTTCACTGTCATTGCTGTCGAAAATGAGCGCCAAGACCATCATGACTGCTTTCATAGCAGCACTCTTACTGAACGATTCTAAGGCCGGTCCTTGCAAACCGAGACCCAGGACGACTGGTATGCTGACGACGGCGGAGACCGCGTCTTCTTCCGCCAAGGCAACAAGTACTGAGGCTGTTCTCTCAACGGTTCATGTTTCCTTGATCGATTACTCGACCTTTACTACCGACCAGTCAGAGAGTGAGACGTCAATTCTACCAAAGCATTCTACTACTTCTGCTCCTGTGATTTCAACTACGGTGGTCTCCTCAAGTATAGCCCTGACGTCTTCTCTTATTGAGAATAGCGTGGAGCCAACGAGGGAAACAGAAGACGCCACGACTACTGCTGTTCCAACTACTTCGACAGAAGTACTGAACCCTACTATCATAGATAGGGCCACGGAGACATCAAGTATCTCGGATGCCACTACCACGTTGGCTGTTTTAACTACTGAGACCTTTATAGCCAGAGAGACGAGCTTCGAGATGATTAAAAGCAGTACTGAGGAATCTACTGCTACAGAAGACTCTGCTCCCACTGAACTTTCAACAACTTCAGCTTCGGAACTAAGCTCTACTGTTACCGGGAGCAGCATTGGAATATCAACTATCACAGAAGATGCCACTACTACCACTGCTGCTATTTCGACTCCAGAGGTTTCTTCAACCAAAGAACTGACTTCTGATTGTGTTGAGGAATCTACCACTACAGAAGGCTCCTCTACTACTGCAATCTCAGTAACTTCAGCTACGGAACTAAGTTCTACTGTTATCGAGAGTAGTACCGGGATATCTACGGTTACGGAAGACGCCACTTCTACCACCATGGAAACTTCTTCAGTTGTTGAGTTTAGCTCTACGATCATCGACAGTAGCAGCGAGATGACCACCTCATCACAAGAATCTATTGCTATAGAGTCTGTCTCAACTACTGAGCTAATCCCCACCACCACGGAGATAATAACAACCTCTGAAGTCACAACCACGACTACTACAGAAGCAGCTGGTCCTCCCAAGATCACTAATCTTTCATTCGACGACACTCTAGAACCTTGGACCGCCACCCAACCCAACCTCGTCTCACTATGCCTCGACAGCAACATCAAGCACGACGGCAGAAGCTCTGCACGCATGAACTTCTCCCCCGCCGGCGGATCAGCAAGCTACATAACCCAGGTGTTTTCATCGCCACCTCAAGCGGGGGTTTGGATATCCAGCTTCTGCGGGGTCCGCGCCGGGAATGGATGCACCCTCGCGGTGCTGCGTTGTGCTTATGGAAATGCAGGGTTATTCGCTGGACGGCGAAACCTCGTTGTTGCAGCGATGGGTACACAGCCGGGGACGATAAATCAGTGGCAGGAGATATCGTATACGTGTACATATACTCAGGCTCAGATTGATCAGGGTGGTTTGGCTCTTAATATTGGGTATATGTGTAATTCAGGCTATGAAGCCTGGATTGATTCGGTCACTTTCTCCGGGCCATAGTTATATCATATTCTGTCTGGGTAATAGGCAGTGGTAATCGTTCAGCTCTTTAGATGGTGAGTCTTGAGCTTGTTCTTATGCGGGAACAAATATTCTATAAGATCAAGGCCTTAGTGGCATGTATGCTTGTCTTGCTGGGCTGCAGAATGAAGTACTAGCTGATGTCGTCCAAGTCTCTACCTATTGTTTTGTATCATCACTGTTGCAACCTGCGAAACCGTAGCACTAGGAAATATGAGATCTGACATGTCAAATACAGAGAAGTGTCTAACGAGAACACCCAGAATCTACCACTAGGAATTTTCAGTCAGGGAATATGCGTTGAAGAACCTAAGAGTATTGGATGCATGAGTCTATATTATAATTAACTATCATGCACTTAGAACGAAGAGTTTACACCGTGCCTCGGTATCTGTCAAAGCTACGTTGCTGCCTGTATCGGATATTCAAGGCCCGGTTCTTTCCATGAATATGACATGGACGTTTATGTAATGTCTATATCTCCAGGTGATTGCAGCGGGTAATCTATAAGCCCATGTCAAACTGCATTCCCGCCTTGGGATGCCAGCAAATGGGAGCTGCTCTACGAATGTCCAGTCAATGAGTAGTCTCTAGGTGCAGCGTAGCTGGAAGCAGAATGAAGTCAGATAGTACTTCATATCAAAAATCACAAATATTTGCCTCTGAAGCCGGAGCGCGGTTATCGTCTCGCCGCGGTAGCTTACCCATTCGGATTCCACGTTCAGCAAACGAGCATGTTGCAAACCCCACAGATAACAGAGCAGAAAAGCAAGTGGATAGACTTGGCGAATGCTAAGAACTGACACGTGCGGGGAGCGGAGAAAGGGTCTGATGAACAGCCCCAGGATCTATCGCTTGGCATTTTCATGGATGGCAGATTCCAGCATTGGCATGATTCCTCAGCCGGCTTGGCAGGTGCATATTACTTGCCTTTTTGGATAGCTTGGTCTAGAACTCCAGGGTAATGCTCAGAGAGCAACACGTGAATGCATTGAGCCTCTTTGGATTCAATTAGGAATGGAGTATTGAGTAATCTCAAAGTATGTGTCACGATGATGAGCCGAAACAAAGCGCAAGAGAGGAACAAAAAGTTGATAAATAGTCAGTAAAGTCTCTATATAGAGAATTTGAATTCAGTTTAAAAAACACCTTTATGAAAATTGTTTTTTTGCTGCAGTATGGCTGCAACTGATCCAGCACTACATCAAGCTTATCAAGCTCAAAACCTTCCGCCAGCCATCTGCACATACTATCCCAAACCTCCCCTTCCCAAAAGGCAGCTCGGATTCAACGGACAAAGTCGAGCTTATCGAAATCTGTCATCAGCAAATACCTCAGCTCATGCTCAGCTCCACCAGCTTCGCCCCCTTCGGCACAGCACAGATCATGCATGAACAATGATATCCATTACGTGAGCGAATCCTCCAAGCTATGACCATTATCAGCCCCAACACGTTCCCAAACAACATTACAAAGTGCTGTTGATAACAACGTGGGATATCGCCAAGAAAGCTTCATGTGTGAACAACCATGATCTCGGTACCTTTACCGCGAACGGGCCAACCTCGTGACAATCACCCGTTCGTAAATATCACCAGTTGAGCTGATAATCAGCATTGCTTCTACAGCTTCTAGAAACAGAGAATGTTCCGTTGGGTTTTGGTGGTGAGACCATATTTACATAAAGAATTGCTCAGAGGCGATATAGACATCACGCAACGTTAACATCGGGAGCTAGGCCGGACCCTGCAGTCATCTTCCGAGATTACCATACAGAGCACGGTGATGATAATTGATGACAAGTTAAGATATGCGAGATGCAGCGGCAGGTCATCCGTTGGTTACGGAGTTGCCGTCACCGTTTATCGGAAACGGTTCCGCTCTTCAAAGGCTCACTGACTGCTTGAGCATCAGTGCAGTAAAATTGGAGATTCCACCACGTTACGGCACCGATGATTTCCGCTTCTCCAACGTTTCATACCAGATGCACTGACCAGATACAAGATAAATGCCTCGCTGGTAAAGTCAGTCCATCAGCACAGCGCGGAGGCTTTCCCGATGGGATACCATCGGTTCAAGTGCAAACCCCCTAGCTTGACTTTGCAGGGTGAACCCCGGAATGGTCGGTGATCTGCGACGCCCCCCAATCGTTCGCAGCCAACCATCTGCATGCGCGAATTGTTCCAGAAGGATACTGTATAGAGGTAAAATTTGGAGACGCGCCTCTTTCTTTATTTCCGGGTGCCGAGGAGTAATGCCGTGCATGGAAAATTTGCCTGTCTCGGCTGCACCGACGTCAGCCTTGTTTTTTTATCCTTTGCAATATTTTCCTTTGTAAAGATTCACCTGCAATCGTACTCTGTAGAGAAGGTGATGAGACCACCTGGGAAAGCAGGCCATTTTATGATAAAACGCACTGGTATTTAATCAAGGGGCCTCGGAGTGGACTCGGTCGCTTTCCCGTACTCCACGACATTGGTAACGAATTCCACAATAAATAACTGAAGCTCTCGTGTCTGATGCTTTTGAAGACGTGAAAAATTGGGGTTGTGGATATTTTGGAGACCGGATCAGCTCCCGACTGCGGAGCAATGGGGTAATAAAAACTGAACCTCTCACCAATGAGACTGTGTCGCTTCAAATTACGGGGAGCAGAGCAATTCCTGACTCGCTATTCCCAGTGGAACTTTCAACGTCATAGCCTGACCTCTGCTTGTTTTCTTTTACGTGATGATAATTCTTCACCAAGAGTCTAGACAATTGACTCTGGACTCGTCAATCGTATCGAGACCCTCTTTCTCCGCGACCTTTGTACGGGGAACCCCATGGGGACATGGAGCAGCCAAGAGACACAGAGCAGAATGTCGAGGGGAGACTGACTTACTCCACACACCCAGATAAGCCTCGCCAACACCGAGTTGCCTGCCAGGTTTTGCATCACGGACTAACCTCTCTTGGGTAAATCACCACGGGGATCGACTAGGGGGGGCAAAGCACCAACCTGACTTGTTCAGCTCCTGTATAGGATCGACTTCAACTTGTCTGAGCTTGTATAAGTTGTGTCCACAATCCCCAGACTTTTGTGCTTCATCTCCTCCACATTCCACTCTCTCTTCCTTCTTCACCTCTCTACTCCTGCACTTTCAGTCTTTGAGTTGTTTTGTTTGCTGGTCAATTCACTTTGCTCCTTCAACATGTCGCATTACTCCAGTCCTGCTGAGAAGGACCTCAAGCATGATCTCGAGAATGATCAGCCTGCTTTGAACAACACCCCCTCCATCGCTGGTGAAGCCCAAGTTCACGATGATGTCTTTGGGGATATCACCGATGAAGGCCCCAACTACCGCGCTGTACGTCATTCAGAATACCTTCAACGTCTGAAGCCTGACTAACATCTCTAGGTCGGCTGGATCGGCACCGTCGCTCTCATGATGAAGACCCAGGTCGGTCTCGGTGTTCTGTCCATCCCAGCTGTCTTCGACGTCCTCGGTATCCTCCCCGGCATCATCTGCCTCATCGTCATCGCCGGCATCACAACATGGTCCGATTACATGATTGGTGTCTTTAAACGCAACCATCCTCAAATCTACGGTATCGACGATGCAGGCTTTTTGATCTTTGGCCGAGTTGGACGCGAGATCTTCGGTATCGCTTTCTGCCTCTGTATGTACTCCCGCCTTATACCTTGACAACATCAGCTAACAACTCAGTCTGGATCTTTGTTGCGGGCTCTGGTATGCTCGGTATCTCAATTGGTCTCAACGCCGTCTCTCTTCACGGTACTTGCACTGCTGTCTTCGTCGCTGTTGCTGCTATCTGCGGATTCCTGCTGGCCAGTGTTCGCACCCTCGGCCGCATCAGCATGCTCGCTTGGGTCGGCCTCGTTTGCATCATGACTGCTATTTTCACCGTCACCATTGCAGTCGGTGTTCAGGATCGTCCTGCAGCTGCTCCCCAAGAGGGCCACTGGAAGTCTGACTGGAAGGTTGTTGGAAACCCCAGCTTCACTGAGGCTATTTCTTCCATCTCTTCTCTCATCTTTGCCTATGCTGGAACTCCTGGGTTCTTGTAAGTTTACCTGAGCTGTGATATGTGATTCAATCAGCTAACTTTCAAAGTGCCATCGCTGCTGAGATGAAGCGTCCCGAGCATTATACTCGATCTCTCCTCATCTGCCAAGCTGGTGTCACACTCACTTACATCGTCATCGGCTGCGTTGTCTACCTCTACTGCGGCTCGTACGTCGCCTCACCAGCCCTCGGTTCCGCCGGCCATCTCATCAAGCGCATCGCCTACGGCATTTCCCTCCCCGGCCTTCTCGCAACAACCGTCCTCGTCATTCACTTCGCCGCCAAATACGTCTTCGTCCGCCTCCTCCGCGGAACAAAGCATCTCTCTTCCAACAGCGCCATCCACTGGGGAACTTGGCTCGCCTGCACTATCATCACCACCGTCATCGCCTACCTGATTGCTTCTGGTATTCCTGTCTTTGGTGGCCTCGTCTCGCTCGTTGGTGCCCTGCTCGGTACGCTCATGTCATTCCAGCTGTACGGCTTTATGTGGCTGTATGACAACTGGGCCAAGGGCAAACGTGACCCTAATATGAAGTGGTACCTTATGGTTGCATTTAGCATCTTTGTTATTGTATCGGGTACTTTCCTCATGATCGGTGGTACTTACGGATCTATTGTTGGAATCATTGACTCGTACAAGGCTTCAGGTGGCTCTGCTGCTTTCTCTTGTGCCGATAACTCGAATTCCACTTAAGCGCAGCGTTGTTTTCTTTTAGCATTATGAATTGTATACCATTGGATTTAGAGGGTAGAGGAGCATCATACATTAGAGGTTGAAGAATAAATCTACTATCCTATTTACACGCTATGACTCTCAGCTTCATGCGACGTGACCTTTTTTGACCCCGTTCACAGCAGATATTTCTTGTCACTTATTCCAACTTCATAATTGAAGTGAAGAAAAAGCTACTCGGCGACTACGATTCCGAGATTCATCAATTTACAGAACGTGATATCTATTCGACTGGGCTCTGCCATGTCTTGCCAACTAACGCTCAAACTTGGGTGACTCGACTCATCATCAAACCAAGCAATCACTTCCCAACCATTTCTTCAACCAAAAAGCTCGACCATTGCATTCCCCGCAAAACACTGGATGATACCCATGATTCCCTGTGGATATCATCCTCAGCAAACCCGTTAGCCTAAGCGCTTCCCCATCTCCACTGCGCGCATTTCATCGTTAGCCCGTCAATAGTCTCGATACGTATATCCACAACTTCATCATCACATCAAAGTGGGTATTTCAGATAAGACTGCGAAATCAAGATTCTGGACTGCCATCTGATGATCAAAATTTGCCCATCCTGACGTCTGGATCTGCGGGTACTAGCCTGTCGGGTGGCGGTGACTAGCTGACGAGGGACAGGACACGGTGCAGCTCTGCTGCAAAGTTAGTCTGAACTCTAAAGTTTTCAACGCAGAGTCGCCACTGAGTCGGAGAAAGTTGGGGAGGAAGAACTAGGTGACGCCGACGTCAGGGATGTAGAATGCAGCTGGGGTCCTCTTTGGATGATACTTTGGTTCATGTCGGCTTATGAAGACCAAAGTTCAGCACTGATCTTTGAACCATGAATGGTGTATTTAAGTAACTTTACGAAGTGGATATTGGCATACATGGAGGTTGGAGATGTCGGCAATCGTCGGTAGAAGAGAAGAGATGGGGTTCTTGAAGCTGGGTCGTGTCATGCAACGGTGAACCTTAATTCGGGAACCCCAGATCCGATGCCGGAGTAGTCCCCGATTCAGTTATGCTGATAGTTACCCAGCACTGAGACTCTTGCTGCTCAGGTCAACCAGTGATTATCAGCTGACGCCAAAATCAATTTTAAGACACCGGCTGTTGTTGGAGGATGTTGCATTAGTCTCGGCTCCAAGCTGGGGGCAGTGTTGTAGTTTCACGCAAAAGGTTGCATGCCTAGTCGGCTGGCCTGGGTCTAACAAGAAAGCTGATAATAACCACTATCGTAGATTTTGAGGCTGCTAGAGCAGTAAGCAGCTTTGCCACCAGTCAGATGTCACTAGTGCAGGCTCAGCTGCTACTGATTTCCTGTAGATAGAAGCCTCAAAGGATCAAGGGGCATTGCAGTCTTTCCAAGAAGAATCCATAACCATAAAAAGCTTGCACTTGCCTCCGGCAGTATCGCCGTCGTTGAGATATAGGCTAAGGTCGGCAAGCTATGCTCACGATAAGCGTTTTCGAAACCGGCTGAAGCTCTGAGGGCCCTGCAGAGTTTCATAGAAATGGCTAAAGAGGACTCAATTGTATCATAAAGGATATTAAGTAACTTTTGAAAGGTCAACTATCTCGAACTGAGTACTATGTCTATGAACAGTTAATGCGACGGCCTTCGAGTACTTAAGTGGCTATTTGATAGCAAAGATACTGACTGGTCAGCTCCTAGCCTGTCGAGAGCACCATAAGAATACAATACTATTTAGCCTCCGGGAATACGAGATGTAAATATGAAAATAATTCTAATTTCTACAAAAAGAACTACAAGCCGACAACAGCAGATTTGCGTCCTTTGGTCCAGCTTTAGTAACAACTTGATGGAGACATGAGTGACACAACCCCCGCAGCCCAATTACATTAAACTCTGCACTCCGACAACCAGAAATCCACTGTCCTATCCCATTCCAAGATCTAAAAGATTAAGCTTGCGATAGCAATGTCTTGTACCGTTCACCCCGCTATCACAGCTGCTTCTAAACAGTGACGAAGCTACCATCAAGGATTGAAGTTGGTCTGGTAGCCGATATGCTTACTCATCTGCACATCCAAAACAAAGAGACCTCTTTTTCTAATTGAATTGCAAAATGCACGACTCCTTGTCATGGTGCTCGGAAACACCCAAGTCACTGCGCAGGCTCCTTTCGCACAGGCCGTAAGACGGAGATTCGATTGCGACGATCCCGTGTGCTTGGACCCAATGAGCAACTCTAGAACAGGAAGGCCAGAAATCTTACTAACAAAGTACCCTAGTTTCATTTCTCTTCCTCTTTTGACTTTGGTCTAACAAATTGGGCGTTGTATGACAGCTGATACCCCACCGAAACACGGTTGGCAAGCATCTCCGCCCACGTCGTGGAGACCTACCTATTTTGACGAGACCATCATCTCGAGACTGATAGAGAACAACGCGGGGTATACCAATTGGTAAAGAAAGATAAAGAAAAGAAGCATATAATAGACCAGAATAATCAACAGTTAATCATTAAAACATCCATCTCATATCATCTACTCACTCATCCAAGTGTCTCTTCAAATCACATACAATGGCCCCCCAAGAACTCACAGGCATCCTAGTCGCCCTCATAACCCCCTTTAAACCCGACGGCACAGTCGATCTCCCCGCCCTCGACGCCCACATCCAGCGTCAAATCTCCGCCGGCGTGCACGGCCTAGTCCCCGGCGGCAGCACCGGTGAATTCACTGCCCTCACCCTCCAAGAGCGCAAAGATGTCCTCGACCAATGCGTCAAGTCAGCAGCCGGCCGCGTCCCCGTCGTCGCTGGCATCGGCGACCTCACCACCTCTGGTGTTGTAGAGCTCGCCAAGCACGCTGCTGAGGTTGGAGCCGCTGCTACTATGATTGTGCCGCCGTTTTACGATGCGCCTAATCTGAAGCAGTTGAGGGAGATGTTTGGAGAGATTTATAAGGAGAGTGGGTTGCCGATCATGTACTACAACATCCCCAGTGCGAGCGGTGTAAGCTTGTCACCCGCGGAAATCGCTGGTCTTTCAGATGTTGGAGTCAAGTATCTTAAGGATACTTCTGGAAATGCACCCGCTCTTACAGATCTTCTCTTCCACCACCACAACGACATCACCGCCCTCAACGGCTGGGACACACTGACCTTTTACGGTCTCTGCGCTGGAGCCAAGGGCTCAGTCTGGGGAACCACCAATGTCCTGCCCGAGCTTTCAGTGCAGCTTTGGAACGCTATTGCTGTTGATGGCGATTTGAAGAAGGGGCGCGAGCTTTGGTCCAAGATCTTTCCTGTGTGTAAGTTTTTGGAAGCACATCATTATGGTGCTGGTATCAAGACTGGTATGGAGTTGCAGGGCTGGAAGACAGGAGGTCTGCGAAAGCCGTTTGCTCTGTTGGAGGCTGACGAGAGGGCTGAGCTTGCGCAGCTTCTGAAGGATGCTGGTGTCAAGCTGGCTTGAATGGATATTTTGCATTGTGGAGTTAATGATTAAAATAGTAAAATAGACAAAAGACTTTATGAAAGTTCAAAGTAAGTCGCTATAAATGTGAGAACAGATCAAGTGGCAAATGTTATATCTATGCTAGACTTTCTTGAACAAGACTCTGCCAACTCGTAGTCCAATCCCCAGACTGCTTCCTCCTCTCCCAAATCAACGGCACAACAACCCCCGCCGGCCTATTCGTAAAAGAAACACCCTTTTCATCCGTAACCCCCAAACACTTCAACGCTCGCTCCTGCAAATCCGGACTCACAGCTTCACAAGCCGCCACAAAAGCCGGCCACGCCAGACTCGTAGCAAAATCCTGATCATCGATCAACTCACTCAAGCACGGCTCAAGATACTCTAGGGTTTTACGCACAAGATCTTGCAAGATCATGGCGTTCATGTCGTAGACTCTTCGGTAGAAGTATATCACCAAAGCCTGGTGGATTGCTAGTGTCATGGAGCGAACTTGAGGATGGTGGACTAGATCTTCATCACCTGTTGGCATCTTGACGGGTTCGGTGGGATCGAGGGTTGAGGGCCATGCCCAGATTCTGTTTTCGAGGGTTTTGGTGTGTTTGGAGAGAGCTTCTGATATTGAAGGGTTGCAGCGCGCAACAGTCTCAAGACGGTTCTTCTCATTGGACAACGAGACTGTCTGTGACAAGAGCGTCATAAGAGATTCCGGAATTCCATAAATGACTGGGTAGAGTGTTTGCGTCCAGCGACCTTGAACTTCAAGATGGATATCATTATATCCAAGCTCATCGGTCTTTTCTTGAGCGGGATCAAGACCCATGTTCAAGCCCTCTTCTGTAATGCGGAACGTTCGGAATTGCTCTCGACCCTGAATCTCTGAAGAACTTTCGGGAAGAGGCTCACTCCAGAGGGATATACTCTCTGCAATGACTCGAAGATGAGTGTACATATGATGCAGAAGACGGGATTTGAATGGATTTTGTGCTTGGTTTGCCAGACCCCGCAGACGGATGAGACGTTCTGCATCGAGGAGGAAGATACGGAACGCCCGAGCACCGTTGTGTAACTGACTCTATTAGCATTCAATAACAAATTCAGAGATAAGAAACTTGCCGAGGTCATTGCCATTGCCAGGATAGCCATCAAAAGCTCTTTATAACTCGCCTGTCTCGGCCCAAACATCTCATGCTGCAACGCCTGTCTTAGATGACTCTGAGCTCTTTCATGATTCTTCAGCCCAATCTCCTTCCAATCCGCCGCCAAAGAATTCGGCGCCTTCGACATATGAAGTTGCAACGCACTATGAGCTAGAAGCGTATAAAATATCGAAGACCGGGTATGAGAAGCTTCATTCCATAACGATAGCTCAGCAAACGTTTCGAGGGCACAGGGCAGAAATATGATCTCCCAGGGAGACTTGCGTTTAGCTTGCATTGTTGAGCGTTGGCCGGCGATGTGTTGTCTGTAGTGGCGGAGTAGTGGCTCTGCTTCTTCGGGGAGGCCGGAGGGGGTTGTTATGTTTCTTGGGTATGGGACTACTTCGTTCATTGGAGGTTGAAGACTTGGGTCGATATTTTCTTCTTGCGCGGGGTCGTTGCCCATGACTTGGGATATGAAACCTGGGCTGAAGAGTGCGAGGCCTTCAGCGCCCATTGGATCATCGACAAAGAAATTTGCCATAGAATCATGAATATTCATCTGATCGCCTGCCGTCAGCTCTCCTGAGGTGATGTTGAAGCTTGGATCCAAGGATGCTGTAAAAATATCCAGGTCATCTTCGGGTAGCTGATCCGGCCAGTCTGTTCGCTGAATCTCTTCGATGAAACCATCGGTCTCAGCATACATGCTCGTCGATGTATTATCAGTGTTAGTATCCGGCGAACACTCAATCGTATCCAACGTCAACTCCTCCTCAACAGACTGAAAGACCCCAAAAGGACCTTTCATCAACGCATCTACAACATCACTCTTCTCACACGCAGAATCAATATCCGCCAACAACGCCAACGCAGTCCTCTTCCCCAAACTACCCTTTAACTCATCACTCATCAACCGTCTCTCACTCTCTACATTCATCAGTCAAGTCCCCAAGCCAGATCGGAGCACTCACCGGAGAATAGTGGATACCGATACTCCGAGCCCCGATGACTCTGCTGCAGCTCCGGGCGAACAGCATCATCCCTGATCCAAAACAGCCGTGCTCCATAACCTCCACACGCAAGCCCCAGTCGTTTGCAGGTTCCACATTCGGGCTGAGCCTCGTCGCATTTTGCGTGGCGCGAGCGACATGTTCGACAGCCTGTGAAGGTGCGTGTTCGCTCGACTTTTTTGGGCATCTTGGATAGGAAAGTGGAGAAACAAGGTGAGATAAAATGAGACGATTTGGGTTGATTGCTCCATCTCGCGAGGGAGATTGATCCCGGGGGAGGTTGTGTTATTGTGTTGTTGGTGAGATGGCGAAACGGGAATGTTTCCGCGGGGTGGGGTAGCCCGCTTATCGGAGTGGCCGTGGCGAGGGACGTTAGGAGGTTAGCTTGGGCCAGTTATGGTTCTATCAGGGACCCTAAAGTCTTCTCGATTTTATACCTTTATGGGATAATAGTCCAAGGGCAGTCCCTCATCTTTGACTGGCTGATCATTACTCGTTTCTGATAACTATGATACTTTGGAGAGTAGATGTATGTCTATTTCTATGTAAACGCGCCGGAGTGCAAGGCGCTGATCCGCGTAGTTATATTATCACCTTAATTTCTTTACACGGTTACATTCACTCCATAGTAAGTAAGTATGCGTTCTGCGAGAGAGGAGTATGATCAGTCATTCCCTCGGTCTCGAAGGGGAGAAAACTCCGAGACCAAGCTCTCGGGCAAATGTTGATACTGGCAAAGAGACAGGGAGAACTCCTTACATCAACACCAGAGTATTGATCTATCTGTTTTATCAAGTAATCTAGGCTATCCCTCACTAAATATAGCACCTTAAAGCCTTTAGATGAGATTTAGTACATAGCCAAGTCAGTTTCTAATCTTAACACCATGTCCAAGTTCTCCAGCATCCCTCCATTATGGCAAAACTTTGCTTGAGTCTGAGGCTTTTGCGTACGGACTTATCTTTCCACGCAACAAGGGCGCTTTGGAGATTGTCTTTCACGCTATCTGTAGTCATAAAACAAAGCACCGGACTACACTTGTAGATAGAGTTCCAGAGCAGTATCGGAGGCTACTATATAGTCGATTACTGCCTACGACGTTAGGCTTCAGGCTGCCAACACAGGTGAGAAGTAAACGGTAGTCTTTCTAACGAATATGCTTCTACCTAATAAGTTTTCACAATGACTAACAATTCCCACTGTCGTAGGCATGGCCGGTCAGGGCCTGGAACAAAGATAGGGAGCTGGATGTCTTGAACGAGCCTTACTTGTAGCGCCGAACCAGGAAAGGATATCCTCTAATCCTCAATGTAAATGGTTCTGAAAACCCTCATTAAACTCTCGTTTAAGCACCAAGGCAAGACTCCCAAAGAGCTCATTGTTTCTGTTGACGTACGCTTAACTTCTGGGTATTGGTCAAACACTGAATAGTCAATGTCCGTGAACCGGAATAACGTATATAATAAGCGACTCTCCGGTCCTACCAGAATTTTCTCTAGTTCTAATTCCAGCCTCTTCTATTCCTTGCTTCCGAGCCATTTGACAGAAGATTTAGGTCTCTACTGCCAATGAGGATACGACGGCAACATTTCGAATCACAGTCTCAATCCCCTTGGTGATGGACCTCAAATTATAGAAACAACGACTCTTTATGCGGTGTCCACTCGCGGGTATGTAGCCTGCTAGTATCTGCCCTCGATGAAGCATATGTTCTTCGTACTTCCCAACGAGGTCACTCAAACGCTGAATACATGCAGTCAGTCTTGCAGCATTCAGACAAGAGGTATACTATGAGCGAATAATACATAAGCCCTTTGTGCAAGATTAAGCAATACACTTGGAATCTTGCATAGAAAATGGCCAAGGGCACTACGGACGGCTGGCAAAGTGATCCAGAACTGCAAGAATACAAATGATGACCAAAATGCGTTTTCTTCCCTTGCCGTCGGCCTTGTACAGGGCTATCAAGCTTTTGGCTTTTCAAACAGAGCTTAGACAGTGAGGCCCCTATAGTAGGCCAGCATCACAGAGGTCAAAATCAGAGAAGGTTTATCTGCCTAAGTGGCGCAATTGCTGCCTTGACCAAGCAGTATAAACACAGCCTGCGGGTTTATCCCTCGGACAAAAAAGTATACTGAGTCTTTAAGTGACCCTTCTTTTCGGGATCAGCATAAGCGGATGAAGTGAGTTTACCTCGAGCAATCTGCTCGTGTTTCTGAGCAGTAGGCACATTTTGGAGATTCAACACTATGCTGAAAGTGCAATCAGTGGCGAATCCTCCAGAGACTACCTTGATAATCCATCATCTTGACTCTACATCCTACCTTATATTCCAAAATCACTGTGTATATTATCGGCGAAGAGTGGTGCAGTGGTATCTACCTATAACCTATAACTCTCTAAACTCCGAACCTAAAATCCTAAAAATCTCTTCCCTGCGCCACTCTTCGTTTTTGCAGGTCGTGAGTTCGAACTCACGTTCATCAACGTGTTTCTCTACAACCCAGAATGTCCATTCACATGCTTTATCGCATTCTCTTTGCTTCTCGTGCGGCTGGTAGTTGGTGATACGGTGATCTCCACTTTGTACTGTCGCATTCCTCATCTGGAGGCGGCCTCGGGGGGCAAGAAAACAGCGAACCTTAGTATAGGGTGCCAAAATAAACTCATCAAAATCTATCCTAAGCTTAGACTATATTGCCTAAGTCCTTTTGTCACTTAGGATTAAGGTCCTGTGTTTTCTTTCCTCCCCTAGGGCGGGAGACGCCAAAAAGGCAAGTCTCCGCGAGCACTGCATTTGATCTTCCATTATAAACATCATTATTCAAGTGGCTGATAAATGCATGCGCATGCAAGTAAAAACAAGTAATTCATGCGCCATTATCGCCGCAGTGTCGTAATTTAGTGGTGCACAGCTTAATAATATTCGTGACACAGGTGACAGCGTACACCCATAAAACCCCATCTCCATAGCCGCAGCACCTCCATCCAGCACAGCACAGCACACCCAACACCACGTAGACGCACACAAAATGACCTCAATCTTTCTGTAACACCCCAAATTCTGTGCTACGATTGATTACTAACCCTCCTAGCACCGGCGCATCGGGCTACGTAGGCGGCCAGCTCCTGCACGAGCTCACACAAGCCCATCCCGAGTACACCATCGCCACGCTCGTGCGCGACGCCAACGCAGCTGAGACCATCGCAAAGGCGTATCCGAGAGTGCGCACTGTGGTGGGTGACCTAGATGATAGTGCGCTCGTGGAACAGGAGGCTTCACAAGCTTTGGTTGTACTGAGTCAGTAGTGATGTTTCATGATGTTTTGGTGGTGTGGTGTTGCTGACGGGGGGACTGAACTTAGATGTTGCGTCGAATAAGCACATTGGGTCGTTGCAGGCGATTCATCGGGGGTTGAACAAGAGGGGAAATGGTAAGACAAGATGAATTGAGTGAGAGGGACTGGACTGATAATGAATAGGTTATTTGATTCAAATTTCTGGTGCGAGTTTATTGCCTGTCAAGGACTTATCTTCACCGTCCTTCAAACCAGGTGAACCATCCAGCCAAGTCTGGGATGATCTCGATGGCGTGTCTTCCATTCTTGACCTCATCCGCAGCCACGACTCTCGCGTGGTAGACAACTACATTCTCAAAATCGCAAAGGAAACGCCCTCTATCAAGACAGCACTCGTTCTCCCTCCAATTATCTACGGCAAAGGCCAAGGTCCTGTTAAGCAGCGCAGCGTTCAGATCCCCGCACTCTCAAAAGTCGCGATTGAGCGAGGCCATGCCGTCAGAGCGGGGCGCGGGCTAGCAGCGTGGACAAACGTTCATGTCGCTGACCTCGCGAGATTATTCACAATCTTAGCTGAGAAGGGCGCGGAGGGAAGTGAAGACGAGAATATCTGGGGTGAGAAGGGGATTTATCTCCCTGGTGTTGGCGAGTTGGTAAGTCCTGACACTTCACCAATTGATGAAGCTAACAATTACAGACATGGGCCCATATTTCGGATAGAGTCGCCAAAGCAGCAAAGGATCAAGGACTAATTGATACCCTTGAAGTCGAAGAACTGTACAAACCAGAAGTCGACACTGCACTCCCCGCAGGTTCAGTATTCTTCGGCAGCAATGCCCGAAGCAAACCCCGTCGCGCCACTGAAGTCTTGGGCTGGAAACCGAAGGAGACGGGGCTCGATGAAGAGATTCCTCGAGCTGTGGCTGAAGAGGCAGAGGCTCGGAAGTGAATGTAAACTAACTAGTCTGTAATGAGATAATTGATAGACTTTATCTTATCTTGAGTCATGATATGAGGTGTCGCTTGAGAATGAATGTAATTCTTTGCCCAGTGTGAGCAGGTCGATGGAGATGCGGGGTAGTCAGTTAGTGGAGTGGCCCTGTCGTTGTAGGCTTCACTTCCCTATCTCGGTAGTGGAGATGATTGTGAGGGGGGTTAAAAAGAGAAGGTCTGCGCGATCGAGACGACGGAAACAATCGCCATTCTCATCAGTCTATATCATGTTGAATTGAGAGTCAGTCAGTCACCATACTATCTATAATAGATATCTCAGGTCAAGAGGCCCTCTCCCAAACTTATCCAAGGCATCAAGGTTCATCGACACCAACTGAACTCAGAGCATTTGACTCATCCCATCGCCAAATGGCTGCTTCAATTGAACTCACAGCTCCCAACGGAGTAAAGTGGTCTCAACCAACCGGCCTCTTCATCAACAATGAATTCGTCCCCTCATCAAGCAACAAAACCCTCACATCAATCGACCCCGCGTAAGTCCCCTACCCCTCTATACCTCACTCACCCCACTAACACATGCCCAGCACCGAACAAGAAATCGCAACAGTCCAATCCGCAGATTCAGAAGACATCGACAAAGCAGTCAAAGCAGCCAAAGCCGCACTGCGCCATGAATCATGGCGAGATCTCCCCGCCTCAGACAGAGGCCAACTCATGGCCCGTCTCGCGGACCTGATCGAGTCCAAGCGCGAGCTCTTCGCTACAATTGACGCCTGGGATAACGGCAAGACGTACATCGAGACCCTGGAGAATGATCTCGTTGAGGCTGTGGGCGTTATTCGGTATTACTCTGGCTGGGCTGATAAGACGTTCGGTCAGACGATTAACACAACGCCAAAGAAGTTTGCGTACACGATTCGTCAGCCGATTGGTGTTGTTGCGCAGATCATTCCGTGGAATTATCCTCTGTCCATGGCGACGTGGAAGCTAGGCCCTGCGTTGGCTTGTGGAAATACAGTTGTTATCAAGGCAGCCGAACAAACGCCCCTAAGTCTTCTTGTGTTGGGAGAACTCATCAAAGAAGCTGGTTTTCCACCTGGTGTAGTCAATATCGTCAATGGTCTGGGCAAAGACACGGGCGCTGCGTTAGTGCAGCATCCGTTGGTTGACAAGATCGCTTTTACGGGGTCAACAGCCACAGCAGCTAGCATCATGGGCGTCGCAGCAAAGACACTCAAAAACATCACCCTCGAAACGGGCGGAAAATCTCCGTTGATTGTGTTTGATGATGCGGAGCTTGACCAGGCTGTTAAGTGGTCGCACTTCGGCATCATGTCGAACCAAGGACAGATCTGCACCGCGACGTCGCGAATTCTCGTGCAAGAGACTATGTACGAGAAATTCATCAAGGAGTTTATTGATACGCTCAACACGGTTAGCAAAGTTGGTAACCAGTGGGACAAGGAAACGTATCAAGGACCACAAGTGTCCAAGGTCCAGTACGAGAGGATCCTAGAGTACATCGACATTGGCAAAAAAGAGGGCGCCACAGTCGCAGCAGGCGGTCACCCTCTAAAAGTCGGAGACTCAGACAAGGGATTCTACATTTCTCCCACTGTTTTCACAGACGTCAAGCCCTCTATGAGAGTGTTCCGCGAAGAAATCTTTGGCCCGGTCGTTGTCATTTCTACGTTCAAGACGGAGGAGGAGGCGATTGAGCTGGCGAATGATACGACGTATGGACTTGGCGCTGCTGCTTTTACGACGAATTTGGAAAAGGCTCATCGCGTTGCTGCTGCGATTGAGGCGGGCATGGTCTGGATTAACAGTTCCCAGGATTGTGATCCTCGTGTGCCGTTTGGTGGTGTTAAGCAGAGTGGCATTGGGAGGGAGCTTGGTGAGGCGGGATTGGAGGCGTACACGCAGATTAAATCTGTTCATGTCAACATGGGAAACAGGCTGTAATGATTGCATTTAAAATAAATAGACAAGTCTAAATTATATGTCGCGCACACTCTAGAGACACTCAAATTGGGTTCAAAATGCTTCCAAACTCATCTGTATTATCGCCAACAAATAGATTGACAAAGAAAATGTAAGCAGATACATGGTAGTACTATACCAGTGGGATATGAACAAAAACGAAGAAATGAAAAGAAAATGCCCAAGGTAAACAAGAGGATATATGTAAAAAGGATACAAGACCAGGCAAACCATCCAATCCAATCCAATTCCCATGAAAGCAATCTCACAGACTCCAACCCCATCCCAAATCCCAAGCATTCGTCATCTTACAACTGACCCAGTAAATTAAGCAGATTTTGTCATGGCATATTCCTTCAGAATCTGAACCGCCTCCTCCCAGCCTCTCGAGGCAGCAATCTCAGTGACATCGCGATCAAGCTCGTCCTTCACATCGAGGTCAAACCCAGCCTTCTCACCCAGAAGACGAAGGATCTGCTCATCGCCGTTCTCAACAGCCTGCATGACACCGTTCCACCCTCGGTACACCTTGTTAGGATCAGCGCCGTGCTCGAGCAGAAACTCGAGGATCTCAGAGTCCCCTCGGTAGCGGCGCAGGGCCTTGACGACGGGGAGGTGCTCGCCGGGCGCGTTGATGTCGGCGCCGCCCTCGTTGATGAGGAACCACACGATGTCCTTGCGGTCCTCGCGGATCGCGGATGTGAGCGGTGAGAAGACACCGCCGTTCTTGTCCTCGACTGACACGCCGGCTGCGAGGAGGAGCTTGACGGACTCGAGCTGGTTGGCTACGACGGCCATCTCCATGACGCCCTTGAAGGCGCGGGGCTCAGCGAGCACGGAGAGGATGCGCTTCAGCACGGGGGGATTGCGGACGGCCATGCACACGGGCCAGTCTTGACCGCGAACGTTGGGATCAGCACCGTGGCTGAGCAAAAAGTCCACCATCTCGACCCTGTTCTCGCGAATAGCAGTCGTCAACGGTGAGTGACCCTTGGGGTTCTTATCATTAGGATTCATGCCCTTCTCCAGCAGCCATGTGAGAGCCTCCATGTTGTTAACACTAACGGCAGTCTCGACAATGCCCTTGGGAGAGCTCAGGTTCACGCCCGCGTCGACAAGAGGCGGGAGGAATTGAAGACGGTTGTGGGTGATGCACTTGAAGGCGGGATACTCGCTAGCGGGGACGTTGGGGTCCGCCTTGTTGGCGAGGAGGAGGTGGAAGATGTCAGGGCGGTTGTCGCGGATGGATGTGCAGAGGGGCGTGTAGACGCCGTCCTTCTTCTGGTTGGGGTCGACCTTTGCGTTGAGGAGGACCTTGACGGACTCGATGTTGTTGACGCTGACAGCGAGCTCCATGATGCCGGGTGCCTTCTTGGGGTCGGCGCCGTGGGAGAGGAGGACCTGCAGACAGGCGCTCTGGTAGGTGGCGGGCCAGAGCATGTGCTTGGGACCAGGCAAGTTGGGGTTTGCGCCGTGGTCGAGAAGACTTTGCACAATATCAACGCGCGAATTCTGAATGGCCTCAAAGAGAGCGGTCTTGCCCTCGCGACTCTTCAGATCGGGATCAGCGCCGTAGTCGAGGATGAGATCGATGAACTTCTTGGGCGTCTTCTTGTTGATGGCGCTGCTGAGGAGCGTCTCGCCAGTGGCGGTCAATTGATTAGGGTCACCGCCGTAGATGAGAAGCAGGTGAGCAAAGTTGACCTTGTTGGCGATACAAGCAGCAGCGAGGGGAGTCTCGTTATCCTCACCCATAGCGAAGCGAGGATCAGCACCGTACTTGAGCAAAGGAACGGCACCAGCGAGGAAAGACTTTTCCACGGAGGCAAAGAGCGGTGTTATACCATCGCGGTCAGTGCCGTTGGGATCAGCGCCGAAGAGGAGGAGCAGGCGAACGGCCTCGGCGTCGCTGTTGAGAACAGCTTCCTTGAGAGCGAGATGATCGGGACCAGTGTTGGGGGATACACCGCGATCCAGGAGCTGCTCGATGAGTTTGTGGTTCTTACCGCGCACGGCGGTGAGGAGAGCGGACTTGAGGTTTGCGGCGTCGGCGCCGACGGTGTTTCTCGGGTTCCAGCGGGGCATGCTGAAGGGATCGGCCTTGAGTCGCACGACCTTTGTGCCACCGTTGAGATCCAGACCCGAGAGCTCCTCAAGCGATACCTCACTATCTGACACGGCGGTGTGATGCGACCGCGCCTCGTGGTGTTCGTCAAAGGTGCTCATGCGGTCAAAGGTAGCAGTGGTACCAGAGTGATACCGCTCATTGGAGGCGATTGAACTAGCAGTGTTGTGGTGACCGGTAAATGAACGAGCATCCGCCTGATGCAGTGACGCAGCGAGTGTGTCCTCGCGCATAGACGACGATCGCTCCGTCCAGGGAAGAGGAGGCAATGGGGGTTGAGAAGCCATCGACATGGCGGCGCTGTGTCCCTCCACACCACGATGTTGCGACGCAGAAGAAGGCCTGTACTGCGAACCACCGTGGTCAGAGAGCTTCGATCTCGGCGCCATGCCAGCACGGGTATCCATGCGGTCGAGGGCAGCAGCGAGGCCAGTGTAGCCGATACCAAGCTCATTCTCAATCTTCTCATTGCCCAGACTCCACTGAAACATGAGCGCACTCATACGCAGGCTCTCGCGCGTGCGTCCAAGGGCGCTGATCATCTTCTCGATGTCGTTGTCGCCAAAGATGCGACCCCAGCCGCGGCGCATGCGGCCCATGGTGCCCTTGCGCTCGTTCTCGAGGAACTTGCCGAGCATCTGGTCCAGCAGCTGGAAGTCGGCCTGCGTGACGCGGAACTTCTTGCTCAGCTCGGAGATGACGTCGCCGGGGAAGGTCTGCTGGTTGCGGATGCACTCGCCGAGCCCGGCCTCGATGGAGAAGAGGATTTCGCACGTGTCGAGGAAGTCGTGGGCGAGGGTGTCGAGGCCGTGCGGCTGCTTGGTCACCATGGTGAGGTACTCGAGCATGCGCACCGAGATACGGTCGCCGAGCGCCGTGGTCTTGTGGCACAGCTCCAGGCAGGCGCTCTGCGCCTTTGTCGAGTTGGCCATGACGCTGCTCTTTTTGCTGGTGAGCGATCTCGGGGCCGTGGGGGTGGTGGTGTTGGTGGTGGTGACGCTGGGAGCTCTCTTCTGCGGTGGCGCAGTAGCTGTGGTAGGGCTCCTGACGGGACTGGCGACGTGGACCTGCGAGGACACAGGAGCGACGATCTGCTTCTTCTGAGGAGGAGTTCTAGGTCGTGTGATGGTGGTGACCTGTGCGATGGATGGGGCGACGGGGAGGACAGGACTGCTCGGGGAGGATGGCAGGCCAAGAGCTTCCTTTGATACGAGTGAGAAGGACTCGCGGGGACCTAGAGCAAGGGCTTCGATGAAAGAGTATTCCTTGTCGTGTCTCTCTGCAGCAGCTTGAGCGGTTCCCACGGCGGTCATTATTCTGTATATAAAAACGAATGGGAGAGCCAAGCTGGGGGGAGAGAGGGGACAGAGGGGATCTTGTTCCCTTTGAGCGAGAGCGGGCGGGAAACGAGATACCAAAGCTGTTTTAGCTTTAAAAATGGGGAGAGGAGGTCAATCAGCCTTTATGGCGCTTTGGAACCAGTTCCACACCAAGAGATCGGGTCTGGTGCATGCCAGTCGAGAATTCCTACCGTCAGGTACCGCACTGTACATCCCATAGAGTGTGTGTTCTTGACGGAAGTCGTCTAAGGCGGAACGGATCTGCCGGCCTGAACGAGTAGCGTTACGCCTTCAAGCCAAGATCCCAGGGGGCGGCGGGGGGGTCCACACCCGTCAGCTCCCCATCCCATCGAGGCGAGCTAGAGCTGCCCAAGGAGACTAGGGGAACCCCTGTTACAGAACAGAGCAGATCGACGCTTTGACTGTAAGACCCAAGTGCCACGGACCCTGGGTCTCTGGCATTGGTGAGGGGGAAGTTGGGCGACGCGATGTGATGTCGTTAAGAAAACGGGGAACGGGTGTATTACCAGCCTGGGCCAAGTACGATATTTCCAATTCCCAATTCAAGGCAGGAGCTGCAAGGAAAGATAACAGTCCGACTGGGAATAAAAAGGCGGTAGGGAGAGATATGCAGAGGATAGATCGCAAAGATGAAACCAAAGTGTATGTAGTGCGGGCAATAAAGACATGTACGCTCGGACGAAGCGCATGCAACCACGATAACTGAGCACACTCAAATCTCAGCACTGAAGAAATGGTCACCTTACGTTTACTGCTCGAGTGCTGTAGAGTAACAGAGGCACAGCCCGGGGACAAATCACATCGTCACCCGAGGGGCAGGGCCTGCTCACATTAAGCTTTGCAGGGGTGCAGGGGAACATCTCCTCACGGGCTTATCCCCAATCGTCAGCAAATTTCACAGGGTCCGTGTCACGCATTTCACAGTGCAACACCATCAATTCAGCTGGTATTGCTCTCGCCGCGGCTACACTGTGTCCAGATCTATTGTTAGTGCCTGTAGCTAGTATACAGTAGCGTGAAAAGCACAAGGGGGCCATCACGATCACGTCGGGATTAAAGCAAAAGAAACCCTGTGAGATGCCATGGGTAGCAAATTGAGAACCTGCAGAAAAATGGATATTTCTCTTGGTCATCGCTGTCAGGATCGTGACTCTTTACCCTTTCGCCTGAAACATTTTTAAGCGCAAGGGTTTGCTTTATAGGAAAGATCTGCTCAGCGGGGGAGTTTAGCTTGCGAGGCACCGTGGAGCACTGGAATAAAAGGTCAACCCGCTGTAAGCCAGGCAGCCTCATGGCGACAGGCTCTGGCGCTAGAACTGAGCGAGAGCACGGGAATACAGAGAGCGTTCCTGACGCCAAACGCGGAACAGGGACATGGATTTGAGAGATTATTTGACGTCGCTCAAACGAGAGAAAACGAAGGAAGAGAAAATGGTTCAGAAAAAAGAAAGGAAAGTGTTCGTTTATGTATGCATTTCTTGGCTCTTCCCTTGCATTTGAGTCACGATGCGATGCGAAGAGTGCTCCCTACTTGCCGAGTGCGCTGATGTCTCGGACCCCTGGCCATCTCTGCACCACTCAATACTACCACTGTGAGATATGAATGGATCGTGAGATAACCGAATAAGAGAATTGACTGGATGATCAGATTGAATGCCACTCCAGCCACGTCAATACCACCTCGAGCACAATTCTACAGCAGATACATACGCATGAATGACAATTTACGTCGTATGGTAAAACAAGTAAGCAGCCATCCCTGCTTATTATACCTCTTACCAATATATACAGGGTCCCCATCACGAGCTCAGCCCAGCTCAAGATACAGGCGATAAACACTCCGAGATACTGTATAAACAAGTTCCCAATCTGAATGCCACGTGGAAGAAGAGGTGCGTAAGGTAATGCAGGGGGGGGAACCTGTACCCGAGTGTGTTCGGCAAAGTCTAGACTCGTAACGAGACAAGCCCCGAAGTATGTCTCCCTCCATCATCTCACAACTCTGATCCGGATCAAGACATGGGCTAGCTTCTCCCCTAAAAGAAAGGGGCCGCAGGACGGACGAACCTTGATTTGTATTTTTTCATCCCTTGTGATGCAGGTCGCTTGCTTTTTTGACGTGAACCACTGAGAAGAGACGTGTCGTAAACGAGCTCTTTAGCCCTATGATGAGTCCATGCATGGCATCATTGATATTGCTTTTTCTTCCCTTCTTCCCCATAATATGCAAGTCAATTTAAATGCGATGAATCAATTTCCACGCATCAGTCCCAACGAGCCGGGACCCGTTCCCCGTTTGCTGCACCACTTTTTTTTTAATCTTTGGAGGCGTTGAGGCCAAGTGGGCAAACTAACTCTTGGATTTAAATACGCTCTGATGCTCTTTTTCGCAAACGGCACTCGAGATGCATCTTAAGCTTTACGCGCGGCTGTGCCGCATTCCAGGTTCCTGGTGCTGATAAAGTTAAGTTAGGTTAAGCTGGGGGATCAAGTTAATAAACTGGTTCTTGTTTGTCTTTTTATTCCAAATCTGATCTGTAGTATTCTGGTGATCTCCCTGCTTAGACCTCCACTGTTGTTGCTGGTTCAACCTCCACTGCCCACCAACCTCACTGTGAATATCGTGAAGGATTCAATGTAAGGGAGCTTTACAAAAGACAAAGTGACGATTTATCGTACCATTATGCAACCGTTGCGCATGCGTGACTGAGACTCTTTTGCTTTTTTTTCTCTTCTCCTCAATTGAACCGACTGTCACGTTTTTACGCCCGAGACTTGCATGCCTCGTAAATACCCTCGTAGCTGGAATGACGCCAGACACCAATCCCGCCCGCAAAGTCATCCAATCGAACAATACCAAAACCCCGTTTTAACTCCACAGCAAGTAAGGGAGCACACGATTAATTGAACATGTCACATCCCGTATTCTGACGTCTCACACGTAGAAAAAGAGAGACAAATAAAAAAAGGTGATGTAACATTGGATGTCCGATAGACGACGGCTCGGGACGGAAAGGCAATCTCACACAATGAGATAAACTGTGCTCGATTTCTATTGTGCATGCACACCTACCTTATCTGCCTGGCTTTGTTGGCCACCACCAAATTGTTAGTATCAGTGCGCATCGGCCGCGTAGAGCCTCCCGTATCTGAGCACCCATCCATCTCCAGGCGTTTTCGTGGCATTCATGTACAGGGGGCTATTGATCTGCCCGCACTGGAAATGGCTTTTTCACATTCACAGCTTCGTAATTTAGAGGCGATAAAGTGGCTTGCGTCGTTATTGAACAGAAGGGTATTGTCAAGAACTCTGTTGTAATTAGCGCTGCAATCAGAATCATCTAGACGACTTACTCGTTCTTCACCAACACACAAACCCAAGACAAGCGGCACGGCAAACTCGCGGACAATTCCCTCCCGCAATGGTCAGTGCCAACAGCAGTGCTCGGACATGACGCCACGATTCTCTTTAGATCTGGCCCTTCTCTGCAAGCCGTTGGTCTTTTTTTTTCTTTCTTTTATCCCCGCGTGCACTTACTTGACTCTTGACCCAGTAGTCTCTGCACTAAAGCCCACTACCAGCCAGCCACAGACCCCGTCTAGTCCCAACAGACCGGGACACACTACACACAGAGAGGAGGGACTCGGGAAAATGCCAAAATCAGTCCGAGGCAGTTAATTGGGGATAAAAAAGACGTCGCGTAACAGACACGCAACGCAATTGGCTCGATGGATATGGAGATACAAATTACCGCTTCGTTTCGGACGGCGCTATTGTGCTTCGGAGTAATTCCGCTGGGGGTTAGTCACTGGCACTGGCACCCGAGTGCTTGGGTCGTAAATACGGAGTACTCTATCCACAATCAGGCGTGAAACGGTCAATCAATTACCATCTCATGATGCGACGACGACATCTCAATCCAAAACGCCTAATGAAAAATCTCTTCCTTCTACTCTCATCAGGACCGTTACTGGGCGATCGCAGTTTCACATATGGATCCCTCAATCCTCCACCCGCCTCATTCGTCTAGGGTAAGCCTGGTGCCTGGAAGATTAATAACAACACGAGATCCTTCGAGTTGTTGGTAGTGTCGGGCTAGAACAAAACAGGGGAAAGAAGACGAGGCTAGGCAGCGTCGCGTACCTGAAGATCGAGCTACCATGATTGGGTCTACTCAATCGGAATCTTCCATTGACGCTAGTTAAGGTAAAAAGTGAATCTGAGTTCTTGCTCCGAAGAGGAAGTTGGAAATTGCGATTACTATTTGTTTATTATTGTCGGAGCGAGAGATGTGCTTCATTTACGGACGGAGAAAACTCGCTCATTTGCTCCAAGGCATTACTTAATACCGTCGGGATAATTCACATGTAAAACATCCGTAGAGTTAAGTTGATTATCGCGTGAATGTTTGTCTTGTTATACGCAACAATTCATTACAAAAGATAGCTTTATGCAAGGTACAAACATCAATCAGCCCTATCACTTCTCACATCACCCGATCTCACTACCATCTCCCCCGAACACAATCTCGTAGAATTACACGGCATCGCAATATCATCCCCCCATCCACTTTTCGCAGTCCAGACCGCGGCGTCCTCCGCGCTATTGACCAAACCACCGCCACTACCGAAGAATCGCGGTAGCTACTACGGAGTAGCCCACAAGTTCCTTTTTTCTCCAGCAGTGACCATCTCAAATGACGAAGTTGGCCGATGTCCCGAGGAATGCGGACAAAAAAGCCTTGGCCATCGAAATCGCCACCAGATCGGTATTTGGTCAAAGCAGTCATGATCGACAATGCGCAAGCGAAAAAGGGTTCACGCACGTCAAAGATGCCAAATCTTGCTAGTCTGCCTGCTAATCGCCCACCGACCGGTTCTACCGTTGACAGCGGATGAACCCCTGAGTGACAAGAGTTTTGATGATGGGCTAAAGTGGTGAGGTCTAGTTTGACGGTGTGGCTAGACTTTTTGTCTCATTCATTGAATGATGGGCCAATCTACACGAATACTAACTTACCATGTTTAGACAAGTCTTTTATCACTTGGATAGAAAGCCGTGAGTCTACCTGTCCGCGGGTGCCTAGTTGAACTATGGATGACGGTGGCCTATAGGGTTAAGCTTTAGGCTGCGAACACGATATTTTTTTTTGGGTGCCTAGTTGATGCCGTCCTTCAAGATACAGAATGGCTGGTCACAGCTTGTCTGAACTCTACTAAAGATGCCCAAGTTTATCCTAAAGTGATCTAAGAAGTTCCATCGCTTAGTATTACGGTCCCGAGTTTCTTGCTCCCCTGGCTTGGTCAATTGTCGATTACTGATAGCTATGGCCATGGTGAGGAGCATCACGTTACCCTACACAAGCAGCAATGAATTCCACATACGGGTTCAGCACTTCATACTTCTAATCATGCCTTTCTGAAACTCACTGCACCTAATATACCAATAGCCCCACGATCCTTTGACTCTTGTCGACACTTGAAGTGGGTACAGCCCTGCAGATCTCACTCACTATATTAACTAACTCATTGTTAATCTGTCAACACAACATCGTGTTGTAACCTGTATCCTATGCGCCACTTGGGGCAGATAAACCTTACCTGTATTTGACTTCTGTGATTCTGGCCTACTATAGGGGCCTCACTGTTTAAGCCATCGTATAAAAAGTTAGAAGCTCGATAGCCCGATACACGGCTGACAGCAACCAAAAAATAAAAATAAAAATAACCTGTATCCTATAGGCTAAAGAACTGGTCATAACATGTACACACTACGCTGAGCATGCCTAAGCTTTATCGTTATTTAGAGTACAGGTCTCGAGGTTAGTTTTGCCCCCCTTTTTTCGTCCTTGCTCCTTACCCATCGCCTTCTCTGTCATCTGTCGTGGTCACAGAGTCAGTCCTTTGAAATGTTACCCTCACTAAAAGAGGCATGCGCGGGTAGTCGTTTATCTTTGGGGGCAGGCGATGATTCGCTCATTCGTGGAACAAACATCAAGAAAATGTCCCATGATGCAGCGTTATTCAGCCTCAACGTGTGACAAGCTTCTCATTGATTGACAGTTAAGGTTTGTGATGTCTCAAAAGATATTGCAAATTAACTTCAACTTCTCAAAGGCAGTGTACAAGAATGAGTCTCCTGATTTGAAGAAGAATAACATGCTTTCGTGATATGAATTTATAAAAAACCTTGTGTACAGCTTCTTACCTGCCTTTCCTTTTTCTATTTATGTCGGAGTCCATCATCCAAATAACCCGTTTTCTGACCTCAACATCAACACCTTTTTACTCATCATCAGGAAGCACTTGATCTAAACTTACAAAGAGTCGCTTAAACTTGGGTAAGAATTCCCTAAATATTTTCATAATCATCACTTACAGTCAAGGTCCTATCCACACCATCAATAATGGCCGAACGACCCCAAAGGCTTGCCCTTATCAAGCTCCAAGGCACAGGCGCCAGAGCCTGCATGCATGTCGGCCTGCTGGGTTACTGGAAGCAGCTGCTCAACCGCCGCCTCGCATGGATCAGCCACCATCGCGACAACCCGCGTATCAACCCGGACGTCGACCCGAATAAGCTGATCAGCGACGTCCACGGGCTGCCTACCTGCGCAAACCTCCCCCCGGAGCCGGACGCCTTCGAGCCGCTTCCGCACTGCGACAAAGACTCCAACACCGTCGATATGAAACTGCTCCTTGAGCCTGCCAACCGCGCCTGGGCAGGAGAGCACGTCGCCCCGCAGCACTTCATCGACGGGGTCACGCACATCCTGCAGGGAAAGCCGGCGACGACGCACTTTGCCTGGAGCCGTCTCTTTGACTGGCTTTACACCCTGGATCTGAACAGGGAAATCAGGACTCTTGATCTGATGGAGCAGATCCTGGACGCAAGACGGATGTACGCCCGGGACCTCGAGCAGCTTGAGCACTTTGCCGAGAACCCGCACAGCATCACGCAGCGAAGCGATTCGTTGTGCATCAAGACCATGGGCCGGTTGATCGGACTCGACGTCGACGAGAGGTTCGATTGGTTGTCTAAGCCGTTTGTCCATATGCAGCTCAAGTGTCGCGAGGAGTGGATTCGGAATATCATTCTGCCAGCGCACGAGGCTCTTGCTGCGCACAACCCTGAGGAGAGAGCACGCACAGCCGTGTATGTAGCTGGGTGTGTGAGGTCACTGCTGGAAGCAGACCACAATGTGTACCTGTATCAACAACTTGATGACCAGTTGATTGATATGATGAATGAGGTCCGCAACTCGATACCTCCGCTTTAGGTGTCAGCAATTGCCATGGATAGGCCACTTTAGCATAGGCTTAATGTATACAATAGAAAATCTTGAATGAGTTTAGTATTGCTATTCTAATATTTTCATCCAATATCTCAGCTTTTTTACTCCTCGAGACAGAAGACATCAGACTCCCCCTTTCCTCATCGGATCCTGCAGCCTCGCAAGCTCCAACAACAATCTCCAAGTATATATCGTCATATCAATCTCCCTCACAGCCTTTCCCATCCATTCCCTCCCCTGTCTCGCCACCTTCTCCGCAACCCTCTGTCCCTCCTCATTCAACATCAAGTAATTCACCAGCTCAGGCAATTCTTCCAAGCTTTGGCTAACGGGTATGTAGTGCACCCACGGGACCAACCGCTCATCATGCCACTCTCGAAGAAGAGCTTGTTTCAGGGGGAGTGTGTTTGAGGACAAGAGTTTGTAGTAGCGACCGCTTATGCCGTTGCCGTCGAGGTCGAAGGCGAGTTTTGAGTGGAATGCTGCGTCTTTGTCGGCCCATGGTTTCATGGGGAAGAATGTTTTTTGATCACGGCAGAATTTGCGGTCGCATTGGAAGATTCTTGTGAAGCCGACGTCGTATAATCTACTGTTTAGGAACCATGACTTGAAGCTGTTGATCACGCCGTCTTTTTGTCGGAGATATGTGTGTTCTTGCTGCTCAAGGTTCTGCGCCAAAGTCACGAATCTCTGTCGTTGGTGGTTCCTCCACTGATCGTCGAGAGCGAAACCTCCTGTAGTCGAACCGGTCCAATAAAGGTTGTTCTTCTTCTCTGACCATGGGATATCATGGGTCTTGTCGTACTGAAACTCTTCTTCGACGTATGCTGGACTTGGGAAGAGGATATCGCCCATTGTTGAGAATGCACCCGTTGATAATACTGGTGCCAAACCTTCGATGAGATGAAAGGTCTTTGGGCTGATGAAAGTGCCGTGCATATCTTTGTATTCAGGATGTTTGCACAAATCCGACTCGGAGAGGTGATCTTTGACAAAAGGGAGTCCGAATGTCTCGACTATAGATCGGTCGTCCCTATAGGATTTACGTGAAGGGCAAGACTTTGTTAAAGCGTCCCAAGTGGACTTCATCGACACATCATTCAGTCGGATAGCTTTATCGACACCTCCCTGTGGAGGTATGATAACTCTCGGCTCATCAAAATGATTGATGAGAAACTTGACATCCGGTAGAACTCCCGGAAGATTCCACAACAACTTATCAAAGATATAGCTGTAATGCCGATCGTAAAATCGATTCGGGTGCTGACACTTTGTCCTAGCAGTCTTGCCCGAAAATTCACAAAGCCAAACCTCACTCTGTGGCGTTTTATATACCTTTTCAATCATCTCCGAAACCTCTTTTCCACTGAGTTTCAGAAATGGCGATATGGCGCTGTGAATCGTGTCAAACTCATCGATGATGGGTGAATTATGTTTCAGGGCGTATTGGAACCATGCTTCGAAACCAGGTGGTGGATCAAGACCGTATCGCCGCTTGTACTCCTTCACAGCTGCGGGATATGTTCGAGATTGGTCAAGAAGTTTCCTTCCGAAGATTGGTGCTGCTTCTTGAGTTAATAATTTAACGGGGTGAGATGGAGACGTGAATGTGGATGATGCAGCGTCATGGATCATGTATTCGTTGTAGAGATAGGGAACGATAGATGCTGATAAGCAGGACCAGAGAATAATTTTGCCTTTGGATTGTTTGGGGAGGAGTTGAGTTGTTTGATAGAGGGTGAGCGTCGAGACTGCGACGTGAGACAAGGCTTGAAGTTGGGAGGTTTGTGAGAAGGGGTTTCTGGTGCAGGCGAGAGCAAAGGTTCCTATCGTGGTGGCTATGCACCAGGAGGTTTGTCGTGCCTGTGTTCGTTAGTGTCTATATGCAAAGTTGTTATTAGGTCTACGTACGGCTTGAATGGTAAAGAACCAAGACAAAGCTTTGACTAATCCCGTGAAGAGCACGAGAATGACATTGCTGTTGGGAGGACCGAGTACCAAAGTCTGGAAAGCTGCAGCAATGAGAAGGAGTGCTATAGTTCGGCCGGCAATGGCCTTGATATTTGTCTCGATGTCAACTGATGAAAGTGACAGTATTTTCACTTTGAAGTCAGAAGTGAAGATGCTGTAGATAATCAAGAGAGAAGCTACTAATATGATCGATGTTAAAGAGCTGAATAGATCTCCATTTGAAAGTGAGAACGCTGAAAGGACAGCTATCAGTGTTGTGCCTTTGATGGTGCCGATGAGAGGTGATGTAGGAACGGGATCAGATGATATGCTCGGTTGAAAGTATGTCTGTACTGTGAGCAGAAGAGGCGTCAAAAGAGGCTTCATCGGTCAGTACGGTCTCACCGGATTTAGTATCCTGTGCTGAACTTACATAAAAACCAATAGTTGTACTCTCGGCTCTGTAAAAGGCCGCTGCCACGATACCCAAGGCAACTATCCATTGCGATAACGGTGAATGACGCTGTTTTTGCTGGTCGTTCAATAGCGGCGAAGACGGCCGGGTGTTCGGGAAAGCAGTATATCTGAAAAGAAAAGGCAGAACAGCCCAGCAGACAATCTCAGAGCACAGCTCCAGTCGTCTCGAGGGGACATACTGCGACACCGTCGTGAAAACAACAGCCGCCGAAGCATAACCCACTACAGGGTCAACAAGCTTAAGGGGCGCCATGCCCATTCTGAATAGCGTCACCTGCAAAACATAGGAGACCAAGCTGGCAAGGCAAAGCTGAAGACCCAACAAGCTCAGCTGGAATCAAGTACCAAAACAGGCCTCACAAGAACGTCTACCGGTGCTTTCAGAAGAAATAGAACGTAGAATGTTCCAAAAAGAACAGCAAAACCCTCCTTAAAGACTCCCCCCGTCCCCCCCAAAAAGCCAAGCGAGCTTGGCATGCCAAAAGCATTCTTGGCGCCCACGGTGAAAATTGCCCGGACGAATTGAACGACTAGGCACCTGCATAACTACCATATCCCGTTGGTTTCTTAGTGAAATGTGACAGCGACAGAAATCCTTTGGGGCTGTGTCCCATCCTCCATCGTCACTCTGGTGCAAATGCCGGGGTGCTCATGACGATTTCGGGCGATATGATTGGACGGTAGTGCCGATCATCCGCATTTTAGCTGTTGGTTGATCAGAGCCAACACGAGGAGGTCTAAATAGGAAGTTGCCGAGGTGCCGAAGAATCTCATGATTAGAGAACCTTGAAGGCTAGTTTTCTCCGCGGTATTTTTTTTCATTTTGTATTTTTTATGCAGGGAGACAACGCAAACCCCGTGTTTAAGCCAAGGAATTTGATCAAGAGGCTAATTCAAGCTTAATAAGATGGTCACTGGGATCAACGCGCTATCAGGCCAAAAGCGGTTAGTATGGGGCAGTGTACACTGCGCTTCATCTTATTCGTCGTCATGATTTGTTAACATGAGTCTTGGCCTCGTGAAACGAGAGATTGACTGCGAACCTTATTCATGTTTTTTTAGAGATCGCAGCCATCTCGATTCAAATGAATGTATCTGCACTATACAACAGAATTAATTCTCAGTGATAGAACTGGGTAGAAGTTAAAAGACATCATTGTCATGTTGTACAAACCATTATTAAGCCGCGCGTCTTAGACACTCTAGCTGCTTGGCGAGAGTAAGCGGGGGATAACGTGCACCAAACACCAAACTTGTTCATTTGAGGTAAGACCCTGCGATGGCCGGCGTTCCCAAAGCTTTAGGTTGCGACGCCTGTCGTAAACAAAAGAAAAAGGTACGTCATTTCAACATATGCATCTGACTACGCTGATCAAATCAGTGCGATCAGGCTAAACCAGCCTGTGCACGCTGCACACGCCTCAAGCTCCAATGCACAGGAATCGGCGTGAAGCGCTTCGTCTTTAAATCCGAAAACATCCAAGCTGCTAAAAAGCACACCGCACCATCTTTGGCGCTGAGTAATGAAAAGACCCTAGTAGCGGGTAACTTGGTGCATATTCTTGAGTTTGATAACCCAGGCTATGACATCTCAACGTACGGATGGTTCGTCAAAGATTTACCTCGGCACGTTGGGTCGAGTAAACCGCTCGATGCGGCTATTGCAGCGTTTGTGACGGGTTTTGCACCGTTGAAGGATAGTAGTGTTTCAAAGGTTGATGCGTTGGATAAGTATGTTTTTGCGTTGAGGACGTTGAGGGAGGGGATGAAGGATCCGGAACGGGCGTTTTCGGCGGATAATATGTGTTCGATTTACTTGATATCGATATGCCAAGTAAGTCACCTACTATATCGTGGTGTATCAAGTCTGACTGGGTTGTTTGTAGGAATGGCTTGGGAGTGGTGGCACTGGCATTGGTGTTGGGAGTGTCAACTCGAAGCACCATGAAGTACTCGCATACTTGCTTCAGAACGCCATCCAAAAGTCCCAATTCAACCCCTCCGACAAACCGTTCATGCAAACCATATTCTCCATTGTGGTAAGTCCCTCTCCTCATTTTCTCTGCCGTGCTCACACCGGCCAGGTCCTCGAGAGTTTCAGCAATCACAACATCCAACTCGGCCCCTGGTTCTGGCAAGCTCTCTCTGTCCTAAGCGATGCAGCACGTCCTCTCAAATCAGGCGACGGCACATCTTTCGCAAGCCTCAACGTCGGAACGATGGGTGAAATGTCCTGCTTCATCCGCGATCCCGATCGATACCTCTACCAGATCCAGTGCACATACGCTCTTATCCAGACAGAACACCCGAGACTTATCAAAGCAGCTGACGAGGCAGTTGCGAAAGCCAAAGCATCGGGCTCAACGTCTCTTCAGAGAAGAATGGGGATCCGTTTCCATGCTGCGATCGCAGCGATGCTGACGATGGCTACTATTCTGAATCGTATCCTGCGGTCTTATGACGGTGACCCTGTTCTTGTGTCGGATGCGAAGAGGTATGTTGATGAGAGTGTTGCACTGGGCCGGGCTGCTAGTTACAATCGACCGATTGCTGCCTCTGCTGTGGCTTCGCCCCTTGCGCTGTCATTGGCTGCTATGAGTGATTATAGACGCGAGGAGGTTGAAGAGTTGCTCGTGGAGTATCAGAGTGATTTCCCTGGTTTGAATTACTTTTCTGATGTCAAAATGGTCAGGAGGGGTTTTGAGGATATTGATAAGAATAATCAGAGGAAAGTGAGGTTGCTAGTATCAAGTGAAGAAGAGATTGATAGTGGCTCGGGTGAAAATCACATAGATACCGAGATAGGACCGGGGTGCACAATACTGTAAAGATAAGCAAAGAATAACAAGATAAAGCAGAACCTTCTAATGTATCCTTCTCTCAGGCTTCCGGCCAAAGAATATTTCATAAGTGTCTTATCACAGCTCACGCATCTTGCTCAATATCCTTCAAAAACGCAACAATCGCCTCAACCATCTGCCCCAACCCCGGATCCTCAAGCGGATAATGTCCCGCCCCCTCCAACATAACAGTCTTGACCTCAACCTTATCAACATCCCTCAAAACCGCTTCCGAAACCCAAAGCGGCGTCCACCGATCCTCAGCCGGCTGCGTCAACAAAATCGGACACGTATCGAAATCCTTCGGCTCTTTAGCCGGCTTATACGTCGTAAATGACGATAAAAAGCTCATCGATACCCATGCGTTCGCAGGGGTGTTATCGCGCATACAAGCTGCTAAAGCTTGAGGATTGTTGACGAGCGTTGACATTCGGCCGGTGATGTACATTGGCATCGACATCCATCCTAGACCAATAGCGTGCATGACCCTCCCCATCGGCGCACCAACACGACTCATGAAGAGATTCCGACACGCAGCGTCAGCGACATGCTGAATCCTCATATCCATAAAACACATCCCCACGATGCCCCTAACACGCTCATTCATCCCCGCGACATGAAACGTCAAACCACCACCTGCACTTAATCCATAAAGCGCAGTAGGTCGTTCATCATCTTCATACTCATGATCCACAAATTCACTCGCGATATTAACCCACTCCTCATAATCCCAAACATGTCCCTTTTTCGGAACCGTGCAGCCGTAGCCTGGCATGTCGATTGCGACGAGCTCGAAACCTGCTTTGTGGAGGGGTACGCCGAGAAGCATTGACATCATGCGGCCGTTTGTGCCCATGCCGTGATGCATTATTAGTCTGACGCGGGCGGAGGGATTGCGCCATCTGTCGAGGTGGAGAGCGTGGCCGCGGTGATGCCATACTTCTTCGGTGGGAGAGTGGTCGGATGTGAAATGTAGACGGTCAGGGAGGAAGGATTGGATGTTTCTCCATTCTTGTTGTTTTTCGTAGGCTGGAAGTTCAGACATTTTGATGTTGATGACGGTATGTCGTCTGCTTATCTGGGAAGATTGGTTATTTATATTAAGTCTTGCGGTCTGTGAGCGGACTAGAAATTGTCTAAGCTAAAGCTTAGGTGCTAAAAATAAGGGATCATAAACTTATCACAGATCTACCCAAGTATTCTTTCTGTTTAGGATCGAGCTCATAAGTGCTCTCGCCTTTTCGTGCTGCTCAGAACCTTTTTGTATAGTGAGATTCGCTGACGTGAGAAATCAACAGTCAGGAAGATATTCGCACTCGGCTAAGATGTGTGGCAGCCGCCTTTTAAGACACCCAATGACAGTTAACAGGAATATATGAAGGAGCATATATTTTATAAGCTTAGTAGATGTCGAGACCAACAATTCTTCTTGATGTGACCCAATATTCATTATGCTTGTAATGACTCTTTATATTCCACTGCGGGGAAGCTCTTCTCATTATAGACTCATCATAGCAAGCACCATATTTGATGCGATACGTAACAAGATTCGATGCTCAAAATGATATTCGATGAGATGGAATATATGTGACCGGTAGGGATACGTTGTCATTGATCAAACGAGTTGTTGCTCACGTACATCATGGCCAGGAGGTTTAGTCCCCATTGGCCTCATGATCAACGATAAAACCCCCGAAACTGATAGCCATTCGCGTATGCAAGAACGTTGCATCGTCAAGAATGCTGCAGCAGGGTGACATTTCCCTGCTGCAGTGTATGAAACGCCACAAGGATGAGGAATAAGGTTATCAGATCAACAAACCCAATCGCCAGTGTCGCAGACTACCCTGCAGGCACCCAATTCTCTGGTTTTGCCAACCCGCGGACCTTGTCAATGGAGCGCGTATACGGTCATGACAATTGGGAATTGCATGATGATTAGTCACCATTCCATGCTGCGCAATGGCCGCTGAAGTCGCTAAGGTAACGTCAGACTATCTCTCGCCTCACAACTTGACAAGCTTGGCGACAAAAAGGCGCCGACCACGGATCTCGCTGTTTGCGGCTTACCTGCCTCCTCCAGCATAAAATCCAACGGTCTCGGACATTAAAATTACAGGAATAACCATAAACCCGCTAGGGGAGGAAATAAAACTCGGGACCTTTAGCCTAACTGATAAAAAGATTTAGGTAACTTGGTATAAATTTAGGATGAGTTTAGGATAGATTTTATGGAGTTTATTTTATCACCCTAAACTTAGGTCTTGTATTTTTTTGCTCCCTAATAACCCGCCTCACTTCAATCCAATAACCATGCGCGTTACGCAAGGATCTTCACGCGGCCCGTAGGCGTAGAACATTTCACAGAAGGAATTTTCTTCTCCATCCTAGTTTTCATCATGTCACGTAACTCCACCGTCAACCTCCGATCGGAACAATGTGGATTTCGCGCATGTAAATGCCCAGCTTTTTCGACTCCATTTTCTACGTAAAAGAAATACCATAACACGAGTAATGGGGGTCCACTGTCAGATGTTGTTTTTGAAGTGTGCTTGAGGCAGACATAACCTTAAAACTCTATTCCAGTAAATTGGCTATGCTAACAGAAGCGGGAAAAATGGTATAGTGGCGAGATGATAGGGAATAAGTGCCGTACGGAGTCAGGGCCGGATACTCGGATATACGTAATGCTCCACCAGCTGCAAAATTGAAAAAGTCGACGGAGGCAGGCCCCACTATTCCGGTGCTCCATCCGGCGGATCTGCCGGGGTGGCCGAGGACCAATCGGCAGGGAGGTATCTACAAAACCTCAGCATCTTCGAGATTACCTACCTTCAATCTCTCATCAAGGGACCTTCCTATCCTGTGTTGCAGACGAGGTTATCACGTAATGAACTGAACAGCTTCACCTCCCCCACGGGGTCTCTACGACAAGCTATCCTCTTGAGTCTTGTAATGCCACAGCTACAATTGGGCCCGGAGCACGTTTTCCCCATCGAACCACCAAAAACGTACATCATAGCTCCCGCCACAACCTCCGATCGGAGGTCGTTCGGCCTGGGGTATAACATAAAAGGGTGATAATATGGAGAACTACGGGCCGCTAATAACTCAGGTCTGCCCACGAACCTTCCATTGACTTTTCCTTTTCACCTTCTACCTCCTTTCCCAATTCACTCTCCCCCATTCAACCTCCATCGCCTCACAATTGGAAGTCAGTTGCTACGCAGGACCGTAGCACTTCACAATGGGCATCATGAAGTTCTCAAAAAAGCCCGTCGAGCCTTCACCGCTGACATCCCACCCTCCCGAGTCCAGCGCCTCAGACACAGAACCACCAAAAGATGAAGCCGACTTCCAAGCTGTCCCCGCTGGCACCGAGGAAAAGGGCAATATCTTTGATCAAGGCGGCAAGAATTACAGAACCCTTGGACGATGGGATACCGTCCTGATCCTCTTCACAAACCAACTCGGTCTCGGAATCTTATCCCTCCCCTCAACGATAAAAACCCTCGGAATCGTCCCCGGCATAATCGCCATCCTCGGCATCGGCGCATTGTCGTGGTACGCAGCCTACGAGCTCCTCCAATTCTACCGCAAGCACCCCAACGTCGTCAGCATCGTTGAGATGACCCGCATCGTCGGCGGCCCGTGGTTCGAGTCCTTTGCCGGCTTTGTGATGATGATCCAAGTTGTGTTTATTGTCGCTTCAGCTACGGTGACGCTATCCGTTGCGCTGAATACGCTTAGTAGTCATGCGACGTGTACTGTCATCTGGATTCTTGTGGCGTGTATCGCGTGTTATCTCTTGTCGATACCGCGAACGATGAAGTTTGTTTCCAAGGCGGGAATTCCTAATGCTGTTAGTGTTGTGGCGGCTTGTTTGATCGTTTTGATCAGTTTGGCTGTTTCGGGACCTGCAACTGCGCCGGAGGGGTGGCATAAGGAGATCAAGGTTGTTGGAAACCCTACATTTCGCGATGGTCTTAATGCGTGCTTGAGAGTTGTGTTCTCGTACGCTGGCACATTCACATTCCCGTGAGTTCAATCCTTTCCTATTGGTTCGACCAAACTGACAGTAGACAGCTCATATATGGCCGAAATGCGCGACCCTGCGAAGGACTTCCGTTTCGCTCTCGCAGTTCTCGAGATCGTCAGCACCCTCTTCTACATCGCCATGGCCGTCGCCCTGTACTGTCTCGCCGGCGATCTCACCACATCCCCCGTCCTCTCCGCCGCATCCTCAATTCCCGCCAAGGTCGCCTACGGAATCATCCTTCCAGCCGTCGTAGCAACAGCCCTCTCAATCGGCCACACAGGCTGCAAATACGTCTATGTTACTGCTATGCGCCAAATGCGAGCAACCCACCAAGTCACCGACAACAGCGTCAAGTCTTGGGTCACATGGATCTTGTCCGTGACAGGATTTTGGGTGTTGATCTTTGTCATTTCAAACGTCATTCCTATCTTTGACTCTATCCTGTCGATTACGGCTGCGACGACGATTCCGTGGTTTACGTATGGCTTTGCGGCGATTTTCTGGCTGCACCTTAACAAGGGTCTTTATTTCTCGACGTGGCAGAAAGGGCTGCTCACAGTTGGAAATGTTGTCATGATTGGGCTTACCCTTTTCATGAATGCGGGTGGATTATGGGCGGCTATCACTGAGCTGCTGGATCTCTTTGCTAATAACAAGGATGGCATTGGAGGAGTTTTCTCATGTGGAGATAACTCCATCTTCTGATTTAAGATAGAGTGCAAATTGACTTTTCATTGTTCATCTTATCTCCGATGTAATCGTGATATCGCATCTCATCCATTTTGATAGCTAGATTGTAGTACATATCGACATCGTTACCAGATCGCCAGCCTCACTCAACATGAGGGTATAAATTTCCTGTCACTTCCACTATTCGCACAACCACGGTTGTCTTTGATCATTTCCTTCCACCGGTTCCGACCTTCACATGCCTCGCGATCCCGGCGAGCCCAAAACAATAACTTTCCATAGCGCCTAAAGACAGACCATACTGCCGAATAACAATATCATGTTCCATCTTACCTTGAGTTCCCTATTCATCATCTGAAGAACCGCTCGATTCGTGGCTCCATTCCTCGTACCCTTTGGATTCATCGACAAGCCTATTCTTCGGGTCCTCCAGCGCCTCGTCCACCATCCCCTTCATATCTGCATCATCAATGAGGGGGCTTTCCTCCTCCAATGGCATGCCATGATATCCAGGTAAGCCATCCTCACCAGTTCGAACTCGAACTTTGCCCAGTACACCAAGCATCTCGAGCCAGGCCATCCTTCTGTCGAGAAGCTGTGGCCAGATGTCAAGCATCTTCCGCTTGATGCAGGCCTTTGTTGTAAGGCCTGATGGGTGTGTGTACGTCTGAAACTCATGTGCCCAGATAGTACCTGACTTCAAGCTACTTCCGAACAGAGATCTCGTGCCTCCCCCAGCGGTATCGTCAAAGAGGAAGGAGGAGTCGCCGGGCGTACTTGTTTTGCAGAAAGTGATGTCTGCAATGGCTTTAGGCATAGCGATTTGGAAGTTAATATCGTCGCTGAACGTTAATAGTGTGTGTCCTAGAATCCGCAGATCAGGCATCCCAAGCAATGCCTGTTCAGTCGGAGAGATGCAAAATCTTTCAGATAAGCACTGGGGTTGCACCATGCTAGTCCCATTGACCATGAAAGGGTAAAGATCCATGCGTTCGTCGACAGAAATGCTTGGATTAATCGCTTTAGCTTCGGAGACAAGATCGCGCACTCGGCTTGAATCAATACTGGACTTGGAGATGTAAAAATCATCAAAACTACCGCCGTGCGTCACGGTATCCCGCCTGTACATGTGGTCTATAAATCGAAAAGGATGGATGTAGGCGTTACACTTAAGCTGCTCGTGAACTTTGAGCCAGTGTTCGAAGTAGATAAGAAACACCTCGAGTGAAACTTCGGGAAGTTGCTTTGCAGAACCTCGCTCCTTGCACTTGTTAGGGCTTGCCATAATATCGACCCAGAGCTGAGCCGCGAAGAGCATTGCCGAGGCATTGAGCTTTTCAAGGGGATGAGCTTTAGCGAAACCAGCGAGGTCCAAGTAAAGTCTGAACGGGTATCTCATATTAGAAATGTATGGCGCTTTGTACGTAAAGTAGCTGGGCGCAAACTTGTAGGACTCATGTTGCAGGATGGTGGGAAGGACTTCTTGGAGGCGGCGATTATGGGGTCCATGGACTTGATCAGGATTGAGGCATTGGCCGAGGTCGGGCTTCTTGTGGAAAGGGACTTGACGAGTCGTTGGTGGCTTGATGCGTGCCACAACGACAGGAGGACGCCCATGATAGAGCGACTGAGCAGATTCCCGGGCCAGGGACTTTGCTACCTCGACAGTGATGTCTCCACCAGCAAACGCCTCCTCCCAATCCTTCTTGATCAAAAGTCGTTTCAGCGCGCGAAGATTCCCAGGTACAGTAAGGTCATGATGAAGAATGACATCCCCATAAGAAAGTGGCACCTCAGAGTCAACTTCAAGTTCCAACCCCGAAAGGTCGTCAAACTCAAGGTCACATTCAATAGCCATAGCTTCAGCCCTCGCGAGAACAGGCTTCAGCGTATACATAGAATAACCGACCAGCAACCGCTCTGGAGTCGAATTGTCATAGGACTCTTTCGAGTGGTGCACATGCATCGACTGATGTACTGGCCTGGAAGGGTGAAACTCGCCCGTATACCAAGGCAGTGTCCTGCGGTTCCGAACGGTGGCGATCGCCCATTCGCCTTTGGGTTTCTGGTCGCTGTCGAAGTAGCCACCACCTTTGAGCTTTCCCACCGTCTCGGCGATGACCTTGTCGTTGTCGAGGATAAGCTTTGCCTTCTTTCCGTCGATGATGGTGCGCACACCTCGCCAGGGGGGTGGCTCTCGAGGCATGATAGCGATGCTAGAGATGAGCGAGGTTAGTTTTCGCGAAAATGTGGCAGAGGTGTGCACACTCACTTCTCAGGCTATTGAGCCGTGTCTCATCACCAAGCGGCCGCTGGTAGAAATGCAAAAAGGAAAAAAGTCTTGAGAATACTCCTCAGTGTCGGGCTTTATGAGTATCGGTATCGCAGATAGTTCTGGGGTAATCGCGTTGTCGTAGGTACTGAGGGCGACGCTGTACTCGGTGTGGAGGTGTGAAAACGAGAGGCGCTTTCTCTGAGTTGAGATTCTGAGGGAATGAAGTCTGTTGAAATGGAGGCACGTGATCCTAAGACTTAGGATGAGGCGATGGTGTCACGGGCATAGTGACGAGAGTCTAGTTGGCAGTGGCAGGCACAGATGACAGCAGTGCCACAGCTTGATAACGTTGTGAGTTATAGAGGATGTTGTTTAGAGCCCAAGATAGACGTAGTGAGAGAAAAGGGAAAGTTGGATAAAGACAACTTGGATGCCTACCTATCCACTAAAATGAGGGTGAGAATCTTCAGAAAGTATACTAATATGTTTTCAAGGATGCTGAGTCAGTACCGGCAAGTCTTGAGATCATCGCTGTCATGAATGTGATAGGCGAGGGAAGGGAAGAGGTCAGGAATCAGGCGCGAGTAAGAAGGAAAAGATTCTGAGCTTAAGGTTAGGAAGTACTTAGATGAGTCCAAGATAGTTGAGGATAATTTTAGTAAATTCCTTCTCCTGGTCTTCTCCCCAACAATGTTTCAGAGCCACGGAATTTCTGCCATTTGTGATCTTGCCTCCCACTTACTAGGGAAGTGCTGCGGCTTCGTGACATGTCCATGCGCTTGGGCCGAGCTGGCATCAACAGCGTAGCTCACTGTGTCTCAAAGGCTCCAGATCGAGGCTCAACCATTGCTGATCCGAACTTGACTTCTGTGGCTATCTATATCAGGGCGTGGCAGTATTTCTGGGTTCAATTTAGGCGTAGTTGAGATCCAGCCCCAGAACGAAGATTGTGCGACGGGCGATGGTACACAATTGAAAACAATAGGATCTTGATGCTGGCGATAAGATGGAAGTTCAATAAACGGAGATCTGACATCCCCATCATGGCCTGCTGAGTCTTCCAAGTTTTCTCTGCTGATTTAAGCTCTCAGCCACAAGTCTCAACTGTAAATAACAAATCTAATTCACGACTTACACGCTCTTAATCTTATACTTGAGCCTGCCTTTTGTTTTCTGTCATCTAAACAACTAATTCCATAAGATTCATATTGCTATTAACTACTGGCCTTTTCTAAACTATGTTAAGTTCTCTCCACTGAATTAAGCTCTCAGTTATACAAGACTTGGTCTTTCAGGATCTGTAGCAATTTCATCTAGCTTCCTTAGAGCCTTCTCCAGTTGACTTACCTCCTCTTCGCTCTCAGTGTTTACCGTTAAGCTATCATCGCATGGAGGCTGTGGGCCATAGTATTCCCATACAACTCCAGCTGCCTCAGCTGACTGTCGCTGAGCCTCCGTCAGAACATATGATTCAATTTCTTGATGAACAACTTTCATCCTAGGAGCCCAATATTCTCGTGCAAATGACAACAGATCAGCATAATTACCACGCTCCCTCTCAAACTCTGTAACGAGCTGTTCTAATAGCTCCAATCGCGAGCTGTCTTCCTCTTCAATTTCGAGGCGATCTGCTGTCGACAATGGAGAAGTGGCGTTGGTTTCATTGCCATCACCTAAGAAACAACAAGTATGGCGAAGGCCGAGAACAAGAAATGTCGATTGACGCACAGCCGCGCTAGCAATCCAATGTTCCTTATTTAAGTCGTAACCAACATGGCCTAGTAAATTGCAAAGATTTGTGAGGTGTTTGAGGACACCGTTTAGGATTGCTGCAACCCCCCCAATACGAAACCAATACTGTTGGCAATTTATGGTAGCTAGGAATGTGGTCAAAGCCGTACATCCATTTGGGGAACATTGGCAACGGCAGTCGTCGATATTGTGCTCCTCAAACATGGTCCTTGAGACTTCTGGAGATAGAGGGAATATACGTCCACGGGTAAGGGAGGTTGGATTCCTGCCGAGATAGGCCATGAAGTAGTGCGCTGCTGTTGTAAGGCCCCACGGAGTCGGGACTGTGGAGCGGAGGTCTCCCCCATGATCAACCAACCAACAGATATATGATGAGAACAAGAAGTCCTGCCACCCCCGAAGGTGAGAATCATTAGAGTCCAGCCATTCCGCTAGCGAGCGAAAGACGTCATCAAATAAGGTTATTGGCATAAGGAAGCCACTTTGCAGGGCAGACTCAGCAACGTCGCCATGGGGGATAATCAGGTAGATCGATTTAGAATCCTCTGGGCTCTCATCATTGCTGTACACCTTTAGACGCATTGGAACATGGCACTTCTTTTCCTCCAGAAACCGCTGCGTCTGGGCCGCGTTCCGATCTAGAATACCAGGTTCGCAGAATTTCAAGTCTTGTCTTTCTGCTGGAGTGAGCTCGCGCTGTGCTAGTGTTTTCAGCTCCTTCCTTCGGGAGGCTAGACTCCGGATGATGTTCTTTTGGCCCTCTATGCAGACGGGTATGCTGTGATACTGCGGTAACTGCATAGCTAGTCGTACAGAATTTGTAAAGATCGCCGATTCAGAGCTTAGTAGCACGTTGAGAACTTCGCAGCCGTTACATACTGTAGATCCTGGTTCTTTCCCAGGCTTCAGAGAATCACATAATGCGAAGATCGCATGATCGATTGCGTAAAAGCCGTCATTATCTTTAGTGTTTAGCAACTTTGGATCTGCATGACTGACGAGCACGCTCAAGATGGTCGCATTCTGAGTCTGAACCGCAATGTGCACAGGCGTCTGACCGAGATAATTGATTTCATCCATAGATGGTGGGTACCTTCGTAGGAAGTCTTCAACCCTATCCTTGTATTCCATGAGGATGAGCCTGCTGAGTTGACCGAATTCGAGATCTATTAAGGTTAAGAAATACTCAAGAATCAATATTGGACCCCTGAATATCAGGGTAAACTACTCACAATTGGATATTTGCGGGAAGCCTTTAACCAGGTCAAACTGTCCCCGATCGCTGCCCCAGGGGAATGGAGACTTGCAATCTTGGCCTGCAGAGTCACCACACCTTGACAGAAAAGAGCTGATTGCTTCGCCACACATTGTGGAATTTGGAGCTGCAGTATTTAGGCAAACTTGTGCAAGAAATGGTGAGCTATAGGAACTTTTTAATTAATAATCTTGCTTCTCTAAATACACGCGTTCATTGATTTGATAAGGACATACTTTGTTCTTGATTGTAGATATGTGGTTGGATTAATGAAAAGCGACAGCATACAAAACCACTCAAAGGTTTCCGGAAAGATACAGGGATTTCGATAGGGGAACTAGTTGAAAGAAAGTTATTCGAGGTGCTGTTGTAAATAAATAAGCAACATACTATGATCTCCAATGTCTCATAATCGACGATCGATTGACCAAACTGGTCCACATCGGTAATTGACGCCTGTCTGTTGGCAAAACACCACTTGAGTCGCCTGTAACATGACAGTAAGAGTACCCCACGTTCTTCTTCGGTAAGATGATGTCGATGAACCCTCGCTACTTTTACAATCTTGAAGGAAGGGGACTTGTCTCTGTCGACCGTTTGAACCCAGGCGAGATTTTGACCGAAACCCATCCCACCAGTCCCTGCTGTAAAGAATAGCGAAAATTGGCTAGCAGTTCTGTAGCGACTTCCTGTAAAAGGGATGGGGAATTTCAGTGTCCGCTTTGTTTGTTGTTCCAGGGGCTCCTGCGTTGAAAGCGGGCATTCAGGTGAATGATAGTCTGCGAAGCTGATTTCGTTTTCGAGGATGAATGGACCCCATTGTCGCCGTTCGCGCCGCTTATAGCTCTTGCGGCAGTCGCAGAAGGAGTTCATTATCCAAACATTCCCATTTTGATACCTTGTTGATTGAATTCCCGACGTTGGCGTAGTGGACGTCGGACCTTGCGGGCAAACGGCGCTGTCGAGAGCGCTGTCGACGACATTCTCAACCCTTTCAAGGGGTAGATTATTGAAATTTGCCCGATCTGGCTGGGGAAGTCGAGTAAGCATATTGCCTAGAATCCGATGTATACCTTGGATAGACATTTGAGTAGCATAGATATTTTTTCTGATCACTGGACTTAGCACCTATCCTTGGTAAGGCTGGTAGTAGTTCTCTCACACTTGCAAAACACTTAGGGCGAACTGCAGAACGCTGATTGTATTGAACAGGTGCTTTTCCAAGTTCTCCAGATTTTGCTTTTTGAATGGATATGTTAGTTTGACGATGAGAGTTCGGGTCTTTGAGGTGCGACTGTTAGGTATAGGATCCTGGCCTTTCAGATCTGACACTACTTTAGACAAATCGCTGATGGCGACCGCACAATTCGCTTGTCCTTGGCTGATCGCTGCTTCAAGGTCGACATCGCTAATACCCGTTTTAGAAGCCCAGGTCTCCAGCGCGATTACCTCCGTCAATTTGGCTCACGAGTGTTGGAGTGCTTAAGGAAAAGAAAGGGCAAGGACTACAGGGAAGCGGTAGGACTACCACATAAAAGTCAACAAGCCCCCGACCATATATGTTTGCTGTGATATACTGCTTCTGTTCTCAGAGCTGCTTGCTATGTATACTCGGACTCAGAGCAGGACGCTTTCTGGTGTCGGCGATAAGCTGCAAGGCTGAGATGACGTTCTAATTGTCTTGGATTCGTGTATTACTACAGGAGTGTTTCGTCTAACTTGGTGTGGATGACAATTAAACCGTATCATTTGGCAGACCATCTCCTCCGACCATCATTTGTCCGAGTGTTCATTTGCTTTGGCCTTCTCCGTGTACGTGTATGTGGCGTTCTGGTTATCCCCATTCACCTGAAATCCTCCAGAGCAATGATTTTGATTCCCCCTTCCGCCATGATAGAACTGATTCCCTGGTCCGCTATTGTTCAACACGACTGAAGCGCTGCGATCTTCTTCCAGGGACGGGGGCAGTTTCTTTACATCTTCCAGAGCTCTCTGCAGAGCCTCGATATGTTCTTGGCAGACGATAGGCTCAACCGCTACAAGACTTGTGTTGGTCAGAAGCTCTAACATGATTGTCTCGACCTTTTTCCCGTCACCGGTTTTGACAGCAGATGCGTAGCGCTCCAACTTGTCTCCCTCTTGCGTAACGGCATCGAAGAGTCTCTGAATGGCTCTCAGCTGCAAACAACCCTCATCCGCTACATGCTTGATAATAGGGTACAGCTCTCTCATTTGCTCTGTTTCGTCTTTGCGAGACTCCAAGACGTTTTGCCCAGAGATGAAGACTTGCTTGGTGACGAGGAGGTAATTTTCTAATACACAGAAGACTTTGGGGATACCCGAGGTATCCTCACCTATGCAACAGGAGTGGATTGCTCGGCCAAGAACAAAAATGACCGTATCAAGCGCCCGGAGGGCTTCTAGCTTAGTGATCTCGACCTTTGACATTCTGACTTGGAGATGAATGAGAGGTGATGACAAGTATGCCTGTATTATTTGAAGCGTCGAAGTAGGAAAAGAACTTTCAGAGTTCAGAATGAGCTGATAGTGGTCATATTTAGTGGCAACAGATGAGGTTTGCTCTGCAACACGTAGCTGGGCGTTCAGCTAGGCCCGCATAAATATTGGTGGAGTAAGCGCCCGGAGTAGTTTCCAGACTGAGAATTGTGTTGTCCAATAGCAAGCTAGTTTTCAAGCCTCCAAAGGTCATGCTATCACCTGGGCGTGGTGAGGGGTTGCATGCTGACTCTTGCATGCTGACTGCATATGTATCACCGCATGGAGGCGCGGACACCAACAGAACATCTGCGAATAATAAGGCACGACGGATTTGTTTTTGTGATTCTCAGAAGTTTCAACCTTTGGCCGAGTTGTCCAGCCTGATCGTAAATCAGCTTCGCTAAACAAGGTTTAACACCCTCTTACCCCTGCTACCACAACATTACGCATTATTGATTCATTTGAGGGATTTAAGCCTATTTTTCGAAAATTAGTTGCTGCCATGTCTGGTGCAGAGGTGCTGGGCATCATTTCCGGCGCCATCACCATCGTCGATGCTTGTATCACGTTATGCAAGATCGCCAGGGACTCATCAGGGCTGCCACCCTCACTCAGAGATGCAGCGTCTCGCATCCCTCTTATACAGGATACTCTCGCTTTAGCAGCTCACGGCATACAAGAAGACCCAAGACTGGCGGAATCATATTCTGCTCTGGAAGCTGTACTGCAAGCATGTAGCGACAAAGTGAAACAGCTCCACGAGATCTTCGAGGCAATGATCCCCCGCACTGGATCAACACGTACACACAGATATATCAAAGCTGTGAAGTCTTTCCCTCTGGTCGAAAAGGCTAATGTGTTGGTGGACGGTATTTTTGGGGATCTGCAAGTACTGACGCTGAACCACGTTGTCAAAGCTGCTACGAGAGGGCAGATCAAGGAACTCATGGGACCTGAAGTTCGGCGAGTTCCGGGGAAAGAGTCGTCGGTGGTGTTGTATAACACAGGTATTGGAAGGCAATTTGTTCATACAGGGCAAGGAAACCAGAATTTGGCAAGCAACATGGCGACTCAGGTCAATGGGACCTTTCACGGCGGAACGTTCAATTTCACTGAAAGATGATTAAAATCGGCAGTTGTGGCACACAGAATACGAGGTTGCGTCAAGAAGGACCCGTCATATTGTCTACCCTGCTACATGATTCACAAACTATATCTACGAGCCTTTGAGGAAGCCTCTGATGGTATCGTACTCCTCTTTCTCGTACCCCCTGACATTGATCATGTCGATTGCCGTCCAGCCCTGAAAGTTTCTGGCATGGCGATCAGCCCCCAAAGACAACAGCTCACTTGTGTTTGAAACCATTCCTTGTTCGACGGCTAGCATCAAAGGTGTAAACCCAGCAGCGTTTTGTATCCCTAGCTGCGCCCCTTCTGCTCTAAGACTCCTGATCGCATCACCGTTAGCGTCCCTGCCGACAACAGCATGATGCATGGCGGTGTAGCCTTCTTTGTCAGTCATGTTAACATTCGTCTCATGTACGATTGTCTTGAGACCATCGTTGAAACCTAACCTAGCAGCGTGATGGAGAGCTGTCAGGCCACCCATATCTTGTTGTTTACGGGATGCTCCATTGTTGACGAGATCCCGCACCATAGATTTGTTTTGTTTCCTGGTTGCTAGGATTAATGCCGAGTTTCCTTTGGCGTCCGCCTCATTAATGAACTCCCGGACAGAGCCTCGCGATACAAGGAGCTTGACTATCTCCTCCCATCCTTGTACAACGGCGTAGTGAAGTGCGGTAAATCCATCTGCATCTTTGGCCCGGGGCTCTACCCCGCTGTCAAGCAAGAATTTAGAGTCCTTTAGCCTTCCAGTAACACAAGCTCTGTGTAATGTAGTCATTCCTTTGTCGTCCACCACGTTGATATCCGCTCCATGTTGACATAATAACCAAGCAATAGAGTACTCGCCCTTATGTAAAGCCAGTTCCAAGACACTTGGAACATTGTCGTTCTTTATATTAACATTAGCTTTGTTTGAGACCAAAAGCCATGCTATGCTCTTGCTCTTAAACTTGATAGCGTAGTGTAAAGGCAGCCGGCCCTTGCCATCCTGTTGGTCAACATGCGCCCCCTTTTTGATCAATAACCAGACCAGTTCTTCGTTCTTGTCACAAACAGCTCGAATGAGTGGTGTTAACCCGTCAGAACTTTTGTCATTGACGTTCGCTCCGTGGTCAATTAGGAGTCTGATAGCCGAATGTTGTCTGTAAATAAATGCGCAGTGAAGTGCCGATTTGCCGTCTTTGACATCCCGTCGATTGGCATCAGCTGGATTGGGCAGCCTCTCCAGTAAACGTTGGAGTAATAAGAGATTTCCGCCTTTGACTGTATGAAGCAATGGCAGCCAGCCGTCGCTCGTGGGACGGTTCAGGTCCACCCCTCGATCCAACAGTAGTTGTACCAAGCAGTCGACATGGTTCCTTACTGCATCTCTGAGAGGAGTCCACCCGTAATCACCAGAGTTGACATCCTTTTTATTGCCCAGCTTGTGGATCATCTCATGAGCATGATAGAAGACCTCCCTCAACGGAGTCCAGCCTTTTGTTACCTCGGCATTTACGTCTCTCAAACTCTTGATCAGCATTCGAGCTATTGAAGTCGGCCCGTAGCGAATGACGGATGCCAACGGCGTTAGGCCCTTGCTTCCTTTGAGGTCCACCCTGGCGCCCCCACGAAGAAGATATTGCACAGCGCTGGATCCCTCGAACGCAGAAGCGGTCAGTAACTTTTGCAAAGCCGTATCGTCAGAATGATCCTGAATGTTGGTATCTGCAGACTCTCGAACTAAATGCTCCAGAATTTTATACCTGCCATGTATTGCGGCCCAGTGCAACGCCGTTTGACCGTTCGAGCACCGAGTGTTGATATCCAGGCCTGAGTTGAGTAGGCGTTTGATCCACTTGAGTCTGTTGAAGTACACCGCGGCATGCAATCCAGTCATTCCATCAGCCCTGCTACCGGAGAATCCTGGAATTAGTCTAAAAGCTGCCGCCAGTCTTGTAGTGTCAGACAACAATCTCTTGACCAGACCCTGCAATTCTGAATCGAAGGGCTTGCAAAGATGCGAGCACCAGTGGTTTGCAGAGTAAGTGAGAAATGGGGTGTTCAACTGTCCAGCCTCTGCTAGAAGAGAGGTCAAGCATGTTTTGGCTATTTCTGAATCAGGATTCTTGTAAAAGATATGGTGCTCTGTCAGATGGTCTTTCAATGACTCGTGTATAAGGCGGAGTGTTTGTGTTTCATGATCCTCGACTATCAGCCCGGCGCATGAAGAAAGAACTGCGTCTCTTGGCGGCCGAGACTCTTGGTATGGTGGGCCACTGCCTTTTTGAACAGAGAAGCTATCCTGAACTTGGTCTACAGTCAGGCTGACCTTGGAGTGTACTACCCAGGTAAAAACGTGCTTGGCTAGTTCAATTTCGAATATGTTGTCGCTAGAGAGGATTCTGCGAATGGAAGCCTCGAATGCTCGTGATGACGTTGCAGAAAGCTGCTCAAGAGCCTCGTTGACACCTTTGAAAGTCCCCTGGTTACTGAGATTATGCAGGTGTAGCTTGGCGAGAAGAAACCTGTAAATAATTAGTTGTTGCCGAGTACCAGGTAGGAATATTGGCGAACTAACATGCCACTGTTCAAAGTCAATTCCGTCACTCTTGTGACTACATCTTCTTCATAAGTTGCATCTGAGAGTACTCGGCCAAGGTCCAAGTCTTTGCTTATTGCGTATTTGACATATGCCCTTACATCATCTCGATTAGGTGTGATCTTTAACCTCTGACTGGTCTTAAGATCCCTGATGATGGACTCGTTTCTTGTGGTGAATAGAACTCTGACATTCCGTGGCAGTTCCATCAACCCTTCTTGTACCTTTTGGCGCGTTCTTTCCTTTCGGTCGTTCGTACAACTATCTAGTGAATCAATGACGAGGTAAACAGTCTCAAATGTAGAAGACTGGGCTTTGAACAGGTTGAAGTATTCCAAAGGGTGAATTGGAGTTGACCCACGAAATGAGTTGATAAACCCCAATTTCAGTTTATCAGAAAGATTTGAAGCCCCTTGTTGTAGAAGCTGCAGTAGCAATGTTGACCATATTTGGGCAACGGGAGGCGATTTTTCATCTCTTTCGTTGAAGTAAAAGTGTATACAGGCTGTGTCATTCTTGCCTTTGATTTCAGCCCTCAGTGCTTCTATTATGAGTGATCTGGGCAGTGTAGAATCAGCATAGGTTTCATAATCATACACGAGCAACTAACAAAATCACTGTCTTCCCAGACCCCACTATATCAAAACCTTCAGCATGGTTCCTATAGTTAGTAGGTTTTCACGGTAGAACTTACGAAGACCATGTATTCCAAGGCAGCGGTGGGAAAAGATAGAGGCGTCTCGCCACTGTACTAACTCGTGCCTTTCCAATATCCACTTTCCGGTGTCTGGGGTGATTTGATTGACAACTTCAAGATGCTTGTGATTGACGTCGAGGGGTAAGTAGTCCTCTTGGCGCAGTAGCCAGTCAATCAAGTCCGTTTCTCCATGCAGTGTTAGTTCATCGCCCATAATAGCCAAATTAAGGCCGCAGCTCACTGGTTGGCTCGCTTGGTTCGGTCTTTGATGCTTTTAGTGCTTGGGCTAAGTTCCAAACAGATGGAATTCCCAAAAGATCCGGTTGCAAGTTTACTGCAAACGTGGTATACTGCCGGTGATCACTACGGTTGTTGAACTGTATGCCGTCGCTAGTCAATATATTCTGATCTCCGTCTCCAGGAACTAGATACTGGCTCCCAGACGCATGGTTCTGAGCTGAAACGTCGGGAATTGAGCCTTTTGGGATCGAAGGTGGCAGCATTGTAAATGGTCAAAGTCAGATTCCGATCTTCGTTCTATCAAATATCGAGAATTTTGGCAGTCCTTAAGAATTCTCTGCCATTTTGGAGAAACTATGTACGATTGAAATCAGGCTGTGACAGAGCGATAAGCACTAATGCTCACCTCCACCCCCACACATACCATGGAGATTAAGCATGGGGACTAGAAGCCACAGCGCTTAACGGGCTGGTCCTCTGACCCCAATATTCATTGCTTACTGGTTACATGATCAGCTTCACACCAAGGCAGCGCCCAAACAGGTCATTTTTCCGACATGTGGGGGTTCAAGGGGTTGAAAAAGGTTTTCTCTTTGAGACACTTTTAAAACTGCCCCGAAAGGTTGAAATGGTGATTTTCCCGAGCTTCTTCCTGTTTCTTCAGATTTAATTCCATAGCTCTTACCGCCAAGGCCAAACATCAACCTTCAATTGCACTGTTGACCATATTCAGTCTCATTTATTTATGACATGTCTTGCCCGAGACCTACTTTGGAGGTAGATAACTCTCCTGGAAATGGTGAACAGAGCTCAGGTGACGCGTCTAGCGATTGGAATGACAGTGAAGAAGAGGAAGAGGATGAGCAGTCTAATGGTTCCTCTTATTCCGATACGCCAGACTATGATGCGTCTTCGCCGAGAGGTCCTGTTTCGCACAATTCAGGAGATAATGGAAGTGGAGCCTATTATGGAAGGGGAGTAAATTATGGCCCCCCCAGAGGAAATGGACTATATGGCAATCCTTTGGTACCGTATGGTCACGGATATCCCTATCCACAAGCAGGCCAACCACCAGATCATTATTCAGCGGGCGGTTTCGGCGCCAACCAGAGTTCTATTCCTACGGCATATCCCTCTGGGCATGTTCACTATCCTAGGATCCCTAATATGCCACCAAATCCTTTTTCATATCAGGCTGCTGACATGATGGGTTACCGTCATCACCAAGCTCCAGTTCGACCGGGGAGTGACAATCCTAGACCAGCAGCAGATACGTCACTGTTACGGGTTGAGTCTCCAAGCCCAGCTAGAGTGGACCCTGAAAAGATTCGCCTAGAAGCAGAAATAGCCGCTTTTAAGGCAATGGAAGAGAAGATTAAAACTGCCGAAATGCAGAAGGAAGCCGAGAGTCAGATCCGAAGGGAAGCTGAGCAAGCACTTCAACGCAGACTCCAGGATATGCAGGAAGCTCAAGAGGAAGCTAAGAAGGAAATAGAGAGAGCCAGATCTGAGGCTGAAAAGGCAGCCTGTGAGAGACTACAAGCTGAACTAAAAGCAGAAGAGGATAGATCGAGGCGCTTCAAAGACTTTGCAACAAACCTTGAGAAGAAAGTCAGATTGAAGGTTGAAATGGAGAAGATAGCGCAAAGCGCCGAACGAGAAGCGAGGGCAAAACAGAATGAAGACCGTGAGAGGCTTTCCAAGTTGAAGATGATGCAAAGTATGGATAAGATCATCAATTTGACCAAGAAGGAGGTGCTCCACAACCTTATAACAGATGGAGAGTCCATAGGGTCAGAGGAGAGACAAGGTTGGTTGATGGAGACACAGAACGAAGTAGATGCCAAGGGGAGGGTGTGGCGAGCAGAGGCAGGGCAGCTCTCAGCACGTCGACTTAGGAACGCTAGTATGCAGCCAGGGTATGCCAATGCTTTAAGTGTGCGCTCATCTTTGTGCAATTCCCTTCAACAGGCAGGAACCCCGAGGGATTGGAAAGGCTCTCGTCCGCATGCTTCTAACCTTCCAGGATCAGAGCTTTTTGGTGGTGCAAAGAAGACCACAGCTGGAGGTGGATTGAATATACCAGATCTTTCTCAAGATCCCGGAGAGGACACATCTGGAAGCCAACGACAGCTGAATACATACGATAAAATCGACGGCACAAGTCTTGAAGATCTTGTTGATCGGATAGCCGATGCCGTCGTGGAAAGGCTCGTTCATTCTCCATACCACAGTATGTTAATGCATAAGCCTTCGCATATTGGTCAACATCATGGTCGAGACAGCCAGCCTATTGCAGAGCCGTATACTGGATCTCAGAATTCGTTCTTAAAGACCGGAAAATATGGTAATGAAGAGAATTCGGGTGGTCCTCTTCGTCCACTTCCAGGTAGACCACCTCGACAATTCTACAAACCTTTCAAACCAGCATATCTCCGGGGGCGAAGTCTCAGAGGGCCAACCGGATCAACGTCAAGTGAACCTCTACTAAACGGCCCAGTCTACTCGCGAGGCGAATCGTTTAGTGAGAAGTTGAAAACATCGTTACCACCACAACCACCACCAGAAGTGGCCTTTATCGGCAAGAGAGATTCGGAGACCCGCTGCACTGAAGCTGAGGATACCAGTCAAAAAGCTCCGACGGTGTGTGGTAGTGATTTGGGATTACCTAAGGGAGGAGGGCAAAAATGGAGATATCCCCATATGTGGATTGAGGAGGTTGATCCCATTCTTGACGATATTTCAAGTGCAGGGAAAAGGAGCGATGGGAACTATACCAATGCTTTTGCAGATAATGAAAACGGTGGCGATGATTTGCAAAGGGCATACCAGCATATCTTCCATGGCACTCAGGTGCCACTACCCTAGCCACTCATGGTTGATAACCATGAGACAAAGGAGAGAGTTTGAGAATACTCAAATCGGAGCAACAGTAGCAGTGGGTGGGAAGCCCAGTCACAAGCAGGAAGTGATCAAAATTGAATATTTTAACGAGATATATGTAAGAGGTGGCAATCATTCTACTGGCTCAGTACATTCCGTTAAGATCTCATGACTCTGGGACTATCCTAGCACCCTACGCACGGAAACCAAAAGCAGGGAAGTCTGGCACCAATACCTAAGCTCTGTCTGCCAGAATAAGCTCTCAGCCACAAATCTCATCTGCTTCCTTTCTCTCAAGGCCCTGGAGCATGCTGCCAGACTAGTAACATGATGTTCAATAGAATAGAAGGCTGCGGATTGTCTGGAGCATCAGGTACTCTGGCACGTAGACCTGCATGATATGCTGCACCAGATCTAACCATTCCGGACGAAATCGACCAGCGATCGTAGCGTTGCAAAATTCCCAGTACTCCGGATACCAACCTGAAATCTCCCAGTCTATAATTTTGATCTCATAAGGAGGATAATTCACTCCAGTGCTTTTGACAAGTATATTCTTAGGTTGCAGATCCCCATGTGTGAACTTCACCTTATGATCTCGCAACGTCGCACTGATGAGTGTCCGTAGGAGTGTGAGATGTGCCTGGGGTTCATGTTCCGCTAGCCGTTGCAGTATGCCTTCGTTGAGGTCGTCCTCTGTATTGAAAGGACCTGACTTGGCTGGGTTCTGATCTGGCGTCCAGAAGACTCCATCACTTAAGGGCTTTCGATTGAGAGAGCCCAGATAAGAGGGTGGTTCAAGGCTACGTAATTCCCGTAAAGCAGCATGAAGTTGGCTGGTAATCTGTAGCCTGTCGGGAACTCCAAGGGTTGGCCAGAGATCTCCCAGGCTCTTGGCGTTGATATACTCCATAACGATGAAATTGATCCCCGTCTCTGGCTCCACCAACGTCGCATAGAATTTCGGTACAGGAACCTTGGTGTTGGATGAGATGAATTGGATGGGCTCAGCTTCGGAGGAGGAGACGGTAGGGCCGAACTTGCTCGCGAAGGCATCACCAACTTTGACAACAGTAGCCGACGCATCAGGAGGACTGAGAACTTCGGTGGATGCGCGTATTTCCGCGATTGTAGGGATCCGAGGTGCCATTTCATCTGCGGATAGATGAACGTGTGAGGCGTGTGATGTGAGCCATTAGCTGTGGATAAGTGAACGGTGAAGATTGCGAAATCGAAAGAGACAAGCGGGGAAGCTCTAAAGGTCACGTGGTCCCCTGTGATCAAGAAGCTGTATAGAAAACTGAGTATTAAGTGTCTGCAAAAAAGAGGCCTACTTACGAAAACTGATCTTCCTCTGAAGCGACGATCTATTTAGCGGGGTCCCACCAGATCACCGTGCTTCCACATCTTTTCAGTTGGTGGTTGGCTGTGGAAAGCAACTATACCGAAGATGGATCAACCGGCTTACAGTAGTTAGCCCGGGCCGCAAGCCGGCGATCAGATAACGTACTGAACCCAATTCAGTGCAATTATTACTGCAATTGTGCAGATCTTCGACAGCCATCTCAGTTTCGAGGCAGGTTAATGGATCTTAACACGTCAGTGGAGCGGGGCTTCAGCTAGCCACTCGTACTCGACCCTAATACATTGGTTTATAAATCACCAAGGTCCCCCAACCTGTATTGCTTATACCCCAATTAATTGCCTTGTGTGTTTCTCCCGGTAGCGGCCATGGCGTCCCAACATGAGCCCCGAACGGATGCCTCTATCGCAAAAACAGGAGTAGAGGAGACACAGAGTCAACTACCAATCTGTGACTGGACTGAAAAGGCTGAGGTCAAGCTACGAAGAAAGTCAGTCATCTTGCCCGATATTATGAGCCAATTCTAACAAGTTTGACCAGAATTGACTTCACCATCTTACCAATGCTCATGCTCGGCCTCTTCGCCCTCCAACTCGACAGAGGAAACGTAGGCTACGCAATAACAACAAGCTTCACCGACGATCTCGGCATAAACAACGACAACGTCAACACCGGAAACCAACTCATGCTTGCAGCCGTCGTGATCTTCGAAATACCCTTCAACATGGTCCTATCCAAGATTGGACCAGCGCTTTGGCTCATCATTCAGATCTTGGCTTGGGGAACTATCGCAACGGCGCAAGCAGCTGTGCACAACAAACCGGGTTTCTACGCTACGCGATTCCTGCTGGGAATGTGGGAAGCTGGATATCTAGCTGCTGCGCTGACAATCCTCGCTTCGTTTTATACGAGGAAGGAGATGGCGATGAGAGCGACGCTTGTGTACGTTGGGAATTATTGCTCTGCGGGTGTGAGTGGACTTCTTGCGGGATTGATCTTCAGAATACCGGAGACGAACGGGTTGAAGAAATGGCAGTGGCTTTTCATCATTGACGGTCTATTCACATTGGTCGTTGGTCTCGTCTTTATCTTGATCATGCCCCGTTCGACGACCAATACGCTTCCGTTGGCGGGCGTCAAGTGGTTCGACCTCTTCACAGCTGAAGAGAGGGACATCCTAGCCAAGCGCGTCATTCTTGACGATCCACGTAAGGAGGTAAAACTCTCTGGCATCAGTCCCAAGACTGCGCTTCGCATTCTGTTGACCAGCTTTCCAATGTGGGGTCATTTCGGCATCAACGCTATTTCCATAACGCCCAAAGGTGGTTTGGTTTTCTACACGCCTACGATCATCAAGAACCTCGGTTTCGGTGCATCTACTGCGAGCTTCCTAGCAGCCGTTAGTAACTTTGGCGTATGCATCTTGGCAATTCTGGTCTCCTGGGTCAGCGACAAGACATTATCTCGAGGGCCTCTTTGTCTACTTTGCGGCGTATACTCACTGGTCTTCTCAGGAGTTCAATTCGCTGTTGTTGGGAGCTCCGACGTTTGGATGAAGTACTCTATACTCACACTTCTGGGCTCCGGAGTGGCAGTATCTCAGAGTCTCAATGATGCGTGGTTTAGTATCAACACTGAAGATCCGCAGGTCCGGTGCATCGGGCTTGCGCTGGCTGTTGCGGGGTCAAACGTGGGAGGCCTCGCTGGACAGAATATCTTTGTGAAAAGTGACGCGCCATACTATCGCAATGGATTCCTGAAGATATTGTGTCTTTATGCGGCTAGTATTGTGCTTGTCGCGGGGATGATATTTTACTACTGGAATGACAACAGGAGGATGGAAAAGTCGGGAGAGCTTGAAGATGCTGCAGGAACAGAAGCCTCTGGTGGAGTAAAGAAGAGAAGGGTGAGGAACCAGTTGTAGACGATACGTTGACATTGATGCTCCCCCAGTACCTTCGAGCATACGTGCTGCCTGATGTCATTTAGGAAAGAGTCACCTAAATTTAGAGTAGATTTACCTAAATACTTTTATCACTTAAGGTCAAGGTCCTAAGTTTTCTTTCCTCCCCTAGATACCCCACGATTCTCCGTTCCTTATTGCGGGGAGATCTTCTACCCCACGATCCAGCGATGATCGTCAAAATGACTAAACTCGATGCACTACAGGATGATGGTCACCGCGCAAGAGGCAGAGAGTAGGAATGGGCTCATCAGTCGTACCGAGTGGCGCTTCCAAACCATGAGGCTTGAGTCACAGAAGTGCCACGGTGGCGACACCGTGAAGGTTAATGGAGTGCGTTTTGCTGTGATAAACGCATGAAGAATAAGTAATATTAGTGAGGATTAAAAGGACTAAAACCTAATGTACATGACTGTCTAAGCTGTGGACGTGCGAGTTCTCGTATTGTCCAAGGCCAGAGGTTCTGCTACCTATGGACTGAGTAATTCCCTCTCGGCTGTGAAATGTGCTCTTTGACTCTCTTTCACGGCTTTAGGTTCTCTCTGCTGGAGGTGTTATTTGCAGTTGAGATTTGTGGCTGTGAGCTTATTCCAGCAGAGAGAACCTAGTTTCACGGCTTTAGACTTCTTCCAGCCCCTCCTTCCACCAAACTCTACGCCACCGACTTGCTGACTTCTCTTAAGTGTGACTCAACGCTGTGTAAGGAGCTCTACTTAAAGTTCAGACTCCTGCAGTATCACTTTGCTGCATAATAAGTATAAAAATACCTCTATCGCAACCATTGCTGCGCTTGTCACCTTCCTCCTCTACATACTCATTTCTAATCGATCACTTCTCACAAGACCAGTTATCATTCTAACGATTCTACTATGGCGTCTACAATTCCTACCTCAGCCAGCACTGAACCGCGTGTCATTACCGGTTGGAAGCGAGTCGCATGGCCAGTCCTTCGTCCACAGCCTCTAGAGATGTCAGTTACTAGCCTACCTGACTCTATGAAAAAGATATCCCAAGGCATCCTTCAACGGGCAAATACAATCGCCGGAAAGTATGGACTCCTGAAAGGCATGGACGGCATAACCCACTTCCAGATGCGAGGTCAGATACCAACAGTCCTCGTTGTTTCGCCTTGGTCTTCAGACAAGACGCCTATCTGGGAGGCAGCCTTGAAAGAAATGGTCACGAGCTTGACTGAGCTGACAAGGGCATCGTCGATCCGTGACGGTGCTATCCACGTCGAAATTATCGCTCCGGAACTTACTAAGACGATTTACTCCACTGGCGTCAACGACCCACATCTTAGTGCCACCTGGGACTCTGTCCGTCCCAAGGTCCGTAAGTGCCTTGGGTCCTATCCAGCGACCAAAGGAAAGATGAACACCCTTGGTCTTCACCGGTACGGAATGCTTCCAGATCTCAAAGCCAATCCTGCTACAATATACATCTCGGTAAACGATGATTCAGACGAGACGGGCTGGAATGAGGTCATCGTCGACATCAAGAAGATGCTTCAAAGGGAAGAAGGATGGGGACATGTGAATATTCATATGGAGCATAATGAGAACTGGGGAATGGGGAATCTTTTCGACTAATGTTGGGTCTCAAGCGAATGAAAGGGTGATAGAATAGAGATTATTGTGGGCTGCATATTGGGAGATATGGGCTTGGAGAGGCATCCATTGTTGGAACATCAATTTTTGGTAGTTACACGCTCAAGAAGCAAAATCTTAATGAACAAAGGAACTCGCTAATCATATCTCGCCATGACTGCTCCAGCTTCATTTCCATCAAATTCCAACCAGAACTTCATAGCAGCCTCTCGCGTAGAAATGACAAGATCATAGCTAACCTTCCACCACTTCCTGCCATCGATACCTCGAACCTTCTTGAATAGCGACTTGTTCACTGAACTCAAATCACTTTCCAGAACACAGGTGACCTTGATTTCTCTGGTGGGGTGAGTAGGTGCAGAAACAGCCTCCGAGACCCATAACTCGTCTTCAAACTGAAGATCGCTGTTGGTATACGATCTTGGGATATGCCTCAAATAAGAATATCGCTCTTCACGATCGCGCCTCAAGTTCTCTCCCTTCCGTATATACCATTCCATCTGTAATCTATTAGTAGGCGTATTGAAGGATTTGTCCCTGTGACCTACTCTCTCGGTCCTAACCTCGCCGTCTACGTAGTCAATTTCAACTGGCCGTCCCTTGTCGGTTATAGGCTCATAGACAAACCATGCCTTAACACCATAGTGACGCGTAGCTTTGGTTGATATCACATTAGTTTGCGACAGTCGGCTCAACGCTGCACCTCTGTATAAACGTTAGAGAAGGTAGGGTATCCTATCATACAAACCTTACTTTACTATGGCAGCCCATGCATCCTCCGGTTGAATGACCTAGCCGAATTAGTATCTACGACTTCTTACGTTCTGTCGATTCCTTACTTGTATATCTGGATTTTCCTCTTCTAAACGGATTTTGAGGTACTGACTCGAACCAAATCCGCCTACCAAAAAGATTCCCTGCATAGATCAGTTAGCAGATGCACTTTGGCGTACTCAATCGCCTACCTTTACAAGTTGGTCTGGACGCTCCAGCATAGCGCTCTGAACCTGCTCCCTGACCAAGCGAACGATGTCTGCAATCAGTGGCTCAAATATTTCCTGGACTGTCTCACTTCAAACACGTCATGTTAGTTATCAATGGAGGTGTATAAGAACGGTGGCATACCCAGACATGAACCAAGAATCTCTTTTCAAACCCTCATCTGCATTGTCCGGTAGATGGGCCCCTGGGAAATTGACAATATACTCTTCGTCCAATTCTCCCGCAAAGGCTGTCTTGATCTCTCGGTCGAATTGGTGTTCGGCTTTCGCCCAAGCAGATGTACCTTTGAGACAAAGCCATTCTTCCTCTCCAATGAGGTTTTTGACGGCTTCGGCGAAACGCTTGTTGAGGCCCAATGATCCTGACATATTGCCTGTACATATTAGAGCTAAGAATGGCGTCCTAGAAATATGATTTTACTTACCACTGCCTGGCACAATCTCTGCGAGGTCCAGGGTCGGCTCAGTTGCGACAACCTCGTAGGAGATCAGATCCACAGTGCCTCCTCCGGCATCACAAACGACAAAACAATCACCGACCTATTTTGGTAAGCATAAAGAGCTCTTTTCATATTATTGATACTACTTACAATCAATGCTCGCTCTTGTGTCTTGAATGTGTAGAGAGCTGCAGCTTCGGGCTCCTTAATGAGCATTACAGGATAGACTCCTGCTTTCTTCGCAGCCTACAGTACATTAGTGGTATATCAACAGCTTGCTATCTCAAATTACTCCCCTGTATGGTGCTCTCCTTGGCTTGGTCTGACCAAACGGCTGGAACACTCAAGACAAACGTCTTCTCACAAAGCTCAAGATAGTCGCGAGGCACTCTAGACCCAATCTTCTCGAGCGCGTGACTATACATAGCTCCTATAAAGTCGGCTGCAACTTCAACAGCTCTCTTGGGAAGTTTCTTCATCTCACTCTTCACGTTAGTCGATGGGAGGTAGGGCGGCCTGGTCTGCTTCGGGTCCAGTAAGAGCTTGACGCCCTGTACATGGTCATCTCGCCAGGAGAGTTGACCTCCCCACTTGAACTCTGAGCTGTCATCTGGATCATAAGCGATGACAGTGGGAACTTTGGGCTGTGTGCGACCCTCGAGGCCTTTTTACTGCAATCAGACGGAGAGCTGGAAGATGTTGAGAGCTCCACGTACCTAACCAGTCGACAACCGGCTTTACATCAGAAGAGCTAGCGAAGCAATATGCGACACCGGAATATGTCGTACCAAAGTCAAGGGCTATGATGATTCTGTCCTTGGAGTTGAGGGCGGAAGTGCCCAGACTCCTGGGTACCTCCTCATTAGAAGAAGCATTGATGACAGAAGGTCTGGCCGAGTTGGTAAAACGAAGTGCCATGTTGGTGGGAAATGGCGATTTTGTCTGAGAAAGCAATGGTGATTTGTTCTTGAGAATTTAAAATCTTTGTTCACTGCGAAGCTGCCATGGAAGCATTCATTATGTATTTAACAGAAACTTGCGAATGAGACAATATTCATCGCGTAGGCCTCCGAATGATACTTTCTGAAAGCTATTGAGGAAACACATGAGTGTCTCACCATTGGACGCTCTCAAACAGGATGGGTGGCTATGTGCCGTTAAGCCCGATGATGTTGGCCAGTTCCCTTCCTCACTTAAGCCAATGATTATATGTTGAGAAAAGCCGCAATGGCCAACTGAAAGGACCCAAAGGCCTTTTTGAAGACATTGAATGGGATTATTTGAGATTCTGCCTTGACAACACTTTCAGCTTGCTTCGCTTGCTTAAGCGCTCAACACAGACAGGCGGCCATGTGTCGGCCAAACCTGACACCTTTTGGCCACACCACCAATCCTCCAACGATTGTTGGTTGGTAGTTTCTACCGAAGTGCATATTGTGAACTCAAATTCATCGAACTTCTATTTTTAAAGCCCCAAAGATCACTTCAGTACATGGCCACCATGAACCTCCAAAATTCCTTTATCGTCGTGTTAACTTTTCATCATTCCCATTTTCAACTCACTCCGCTCAAATCTGACAACATGATTTGTGGCAGCTTATTTGGAGATCCTAAGAAGAACCGCTCCAGCTTTTATTCGTCCAGTAACCAGCACCGAGCGACGCAAAATAAGATATCACAGTTTGCCCGGCCAGCTGACGAGATGGACTGGGAACAGTCGCAGACTTCCCAAGCCATCCGCCAATTAGATTTCAGCTTGAGCACAAAATGGGACCGATCTTTCAACTCGTTCGCGAATGCGCAGAACGCCGAGATTAAAAGATATCTGCAGGCTGCATCCAACAACTCGGAGCATTTCTTTCGAAAGGCCCTGGAGGACTTTGTTGCTGATGGAAGAATCATCATTCAGTCGCCTCATTCAGCAGAAGCACCTAATGAGTCTCTTTCGGCTGGACCTCAGAAGCAGAAGGTTACTCAAGAACCGAATCAGCACTCCCAGATTGAGCAGTTGACTTTGAAGCTGCAAAAGGCGGAAAAGAAGAACTCAAGGCCGTCAAGTCTCAACTAGAAGAAGCGGAGACTCGAACCGATCAGCTACGTAAGCTCATCATCCCAACTGGCACGGAGCCAATTCTGGATAGCAAAATACAGCAGCTTTTTATCGAGATCCGCACACTTACCCAGAAGGTTGTCTCCAAACTTTACACGAAGCCTCCGCGATATTGGGAAACATTAGTGGATGAAAGTAGGGTGTTCTTCAAAGGGATACAAGAATACTCCATAGATCTTCAGCAGGACGCCATACAGGGAGAGCTGTTCGACTGTCTTCGGCAATGGTTCTTTTCTGGCACAGTCACTTATCACGGACTGGGAGACATATACGAAAAGCTTAAGACTATGGTTGGTCAAGCAGAGAAGGAGTTAGGGGAAGCTATTGAAGTTAAACATCCTGGAGGTACGTTTCTATGCGAATTCTGTACGAATAATTGATACCTAACAGTCTCATGTGCAGGGCTACACGGAGAGGAGATGCGAGAATGGAGAAGCGCTACACTCAAGTGCATAAACCTTCTCCAAGACTCATCAAACGATTCAGCCTTTTACGTCGCTGGTATTGAAAGCTTCTTCAAGCCGGCTGAGACAGACGATTCGAAGGCTCAACAGCGTGGCAGAAAGAACCTGCAGACTCTCTGCGAGAGGTCCCTTGAGCTTGAGGCCCTTATGCGGCGAACTGAAGATCACTTTGAAGTTTTCAGCGTCAAAGATGATACTCCCCTCCTGGATTGTGAGGATATCGCTGACAAGTGGAGAAGTTACAGTGACAAAGATGCTTCTGGAGTAGAAATCAGTGTTTGTTGTCTCTTTGGAGGACTGAGGAAGATATCGAAAGAGTATCCAACTAAGCCAGTGGTTCTGGAGAAGGCACAGGTTGCCACGCAGTTTGTGAGACGTGTGGAGTAGTCCCGAGAAGATTTATTTCTATTAAATGTTTTTTGCCCCAACTCAACCGAGACATTTTACATATATGAACCTCCATATAACGTTGTTGTCATGGGGACTCAGAAGGAGTAGACGCTCTTATCGCCGGTGGTTGAAGTCTAAATCTTGTCTCGTCTCTAGCGCTGGTACCAAGAACACTGACCGTACCAGAAGACGGAAGGGCCGGTCTAGTAGGCCTAGCATACATCCAGCATGGCTGTGCAGGAGATGGACTGGACCTTGAAACAATACTTCTGGTGGCGAAACTCTGAGCTGGCATCACAGCGGCTACACGGCCTTGACAGCCTGCGTTCATTATTCACGCGGAGTTGACTATCCTGTTGGTCCATGAAGTGAATTGACGTGGCAAAATAGAGTTTCGCAACTCTTATCGTGGGTGTCTTGAGCTAGGTCGTGACCTGTTTCAACTGGACCAACAAATACCTCATTGTGACCATGTAGCCTGCAGGAATCAGGCCTCTCCAACAAACTTTGTTCTTTTGACCAACTGAGAAACTGGTATTCTTAAGAGTGCTTTCCATTATGTTATGTCTGTCTAATGCCTGTGGCTTCCTGCACCCTGACTCATAGAACTACCATCTCTGCATCGACTTGTGTTTAAGCGCCGACCGCGCATGGCCGACTGCTATAGTGTTATTGGATGAACTCCTTTGAGCATCCATGTCTAAGTTTAACCTGTTGGTCTATCGCCTGTATTAGCATTGGGTAAGTGTAATGGTCGAGGGGAGACTCAGACCATCTAGCCGCCTCTCACATCGCAAAGTCACTAGTAGCTATCATGACCGATCGCGGTTCTCTGACGGCTGGGGAGTAGCTCCGTTCTTTTCTTTCGATGGTGCTCCCACGAAGCGGTTCAGTGGACTCTTTTGTTCCTTTGCAACCTTCTCCGCATCGCCGGGCGGCCCTGGTGGAAGGAATGGAACATTTGGAAGGACGGCGAGAATACTCTCAATTAAAGTCATCGTCGTATTGGTGGACAGAATGAGATTTGGAACAAATGAACAGCGATCAACGGAATTGTGTTTCAAGGATGTCATGTCAACACAATGGTAGGCAGCAATTATCCAGATTCTCAACCAACATCCACGTCCGGTTTTCGTGACGTCAGCTCATGCTGTTGGCCAGTCTCCCGGCCCCCAGACATGGTCATCCATTGGTCTATTAAAGGGTCATGAGGGGCACAGTCTGGTCTAGATTCCATTCATCAGGCCATATTGCGCATGTGAAAAAGTTGGGGTTCTAGCCATTGCCAAAGAAATAAAAAAGATTGCTTTTTAATCTGACTTTGAGATGTATTGGTTAAGTCTGAATAGTAACACAAAGTCCAGCACGTGAGCCTTGAGCTGTCGATTATTGGTCAAGGATCGACCTTTTCGCCTTGAGGATCAATTGAAAGCCCTAGCTTTTGCTTTTTGCCTTTACTTTTCATATTCTCAGAGGTTTCTTATGTCACTTCTATGCCACGATGGATAACTGCACCTGTTTATCGCTTTATTTAGGAACGCATTTAGTCTTCTTTTTTATGTCTTAGCTTGAAACCCGCACTCTCCCATATTTCATGACTTAATGGTGTACTTTTGTCGATTGGCTCCTATAAGACAAGACTTGAAAGATAAACTCAATTGCTTATTTGAAACGATAACCAAGCGACTGAAGTATTCGTATGTAATGCAATCCCAATACCTTCTCTAAAGCATACTCTGGGTCAACACCTACTACGTCCATTTCGTATAAGCGGCTGGATGTTAATTTCCACTCATCGTCAGACAAAATGACTTTATAGGCAGCCACATCAACATAAATGTTATGACATTCGAGCCAGAACCTCGAGTCACGTGGTTCTAGCTCCAACTTCTCAGCTTGATCAAAACGCATATCCTCGAGCCCCATTTTGGAACTCAATAAAAGTTCCAAATTCTGTTCCTCATCCAGGGCTTCATCGACCTGGATGCATGGAAGCCCTAGGAATCTCCGTGGTCTATCGCCATCTATCGGCGGATCAAGAACTAATATTCGGTTCTCGGACTCGTTTAGTAACACGGCAACAAGTAACATAGGATTATTAACATTTTCCAGATCTACCGAATCGTGAAGTTAGCGCGAGACGGATCATCACATTTAATCGCTGGGAGGACGGTAGTGAGATAACTTACCAAATGGGGCTTTCTCAGGGAGAGTCGCAGAGCAATAACCCTTCTGAAAAGAGATAGAACGCTCAAGCTTTCGTTCAATCCTGCGGAATGCTGTCCTGATAGTGCTTCTATCTCTAGGAAGATCTACCATAGAATAGTTTGCACAAGTCCTTCCTTCGTCCCCAATGACTTGAGATATGTGATATCCAGCTGTCGAAAAGTCGCTGTCGGTAAACACGAGGCTCCGTTCTCCGAGTATCAAGTGTGCCCATAAAAGTACTGGGACTGTGATATCGTGATCTTTCCAGTCATGCTTAAAGAAGATATCTTGAAGCTTGTTGAGAACAAAATTGAAAGATTCGAGTGGTGATCGACGAAGAATGTCTTCGCAGAGTTGTCTGTCATCAGAAGTCAAAGACTCTGCCGTGAGCCTGAGCCTTTCGGAATGATCTTCGTATTTCTTCATCTCTTTGCTGATTTGGCGTTGAAGTTCAGTTGGAGACAGCCAGCGGGAGCCCGTTTCTCTATGGTTCTGAGGGTCTTGTTGGCCACTGGAAAAGACTGACTGAGCCTGAATAAAACAAGGTAAAACGCCTTTTTCAATTCTCTCCAAGTCCAAGACACTGAGAGGATGTGTCTTTGCCTCCAGAAGCCCTATTTCAGCCCTGAAACCGAGAATGGTCTTTTCCAATCGAGTCAGTTCTTGATGATCTTGTTCCGTTATGGGATAGCAATTTGGAAGTCTGACATCCTTTCCCAGCGTACGGCTGATATCACTAAATACTTGATAAGCTGGGATGATATACGCCTCGTGTAGTTCAGGACATCCCGCCACAAGAATTCCGAGAAGGTCGCCGGTGCCTGAATCGAATGCCCAGGATCCACTGTCCCCCGATCTAATCAGCCAAGGCTGCTCCATCCGCAATACCCAGGCGATGTAAGGGCTGGGTGAGCCTGGCATATTTACCAAAGCGTCTTCGCCGGTGACAATACCCCGAAGACAGAGGACAGACCCAGGGGTAGCTAGTACGATCGGTGTGCCGGTAACTGGCATCTCTGGGACCACTAGAACGGGACGGAATTCGCCGCTCGTCGCTTGCACAAGATTCACATCATTCCATAAATCGGGGCGTCTCTCTTGGTCTTCTAAGGTTGGTATCTCCACCAACCCCCAATCGAAGGCCATGCTTTGTTTGAGTGGATTCCGCCACCGGCCACTGAGCGTAATGCCGCCAGCTGTTCTTGCCACGGATTCTCGTTTGGTTGTGGTCGTTACGGTGTCTTGTTGTTCTTCAGCATCTTCCCTGTGAACTGAGTCGACCATGGGAAATACGTGGGAAACCGTTAATCCAAACATATCTTCTCCTACTTGAATAAGGCCGCCGATAGTTGCATGCGTGGGTATTGTTGAGTCCTGGAAAATGCTCAATTTGATACCGCACCTATGTTGCTGTTTGTCCCAGGATGCGCGTGTTATATTGTCTGGTATGGTGACTGGTAGATTCCTCTTAGTAAGATGTACCGTGAGTCTCTGTGTACTGCTGTCTTTCTCTTCGTGCTGAGGAAGTTCATCGGAGCTACTGCTTGGACTTGCGGTCGGGGAACCAAACTTGAACAGGTGGATATTCGGTAGCCGGGTCACTCCCCAGTCGCTTAGATATTCCATCTGTGAGCTCTGAAGTTTATCACGAATGCAGTCCACGAGGTGTCTAGAGAGACGTTCCTTCGAGCACAGGACTGTGATGTATGGAGGACAACGTCCGGTATCGGGCCCAATGAAGAAGCTGCGCAAGACCCATAATGGCGTGACTCCTGTAGGATGTAAGTTGGGATCCGAAATAGCTTTTGCGAATCGTGGATTATTCTCCAATAGTTTGCAAAGCCTGGCTTTATTGTCATCCCAGATAGTCCATGCCCCACCGTCATAATTTAATCGCAGCCCTCTTATATCACTGTCCCATTCATGCACAACATGCTTCCGTGCATCATGGAATTTAAGAGCCCAAGAACGGCCATCAGTGGCACTGTTGTCCGTTAGAAGCTGAATACGTGGCTTTCGTGATCTTTTCGTCTTTGGTAATCTTTTCGACTTTGGTGGTCTTTTCGTTGTGTATATATGGAAGGCCGTGAGTGTCGCATCAGGGTTGAACCTCTTAGGCGTCTCACGCTCTCTATAATTGTAAAGCGTTTCGACGGATGTGAGAGAGAGCACTGTGTGACTCCATTCGATCAGTGCCTTAGAAGTGCTCATAATGGTGCAACAGTTGCGTGTTGTCGCAGAATTGAGTTCGAATCTTGTGACACAATAATATCACCTCGACAAGCTTCGTACTCTCTTGAACAGATAATCCGTCTCTTATTTCATCGAGTAAGCCTCGGGTACCTAGGATTCAATTACCTCACTCAAAGCGGGCGAAGATGCGGGGGCGTCGGGCCTCATTTCTGCCTTGTCTAACAGGGTGGGTGGTACAACAGTTATACCCCTGTTGCACACAATCAGATCATTCAGCCCCAGGCAGCAGCCACTGGTTGTCCTCGGGACCCACTAAAGTCATTCTGTGATTCTTTTTGGAGCTTCAAGCGGGCTGCGCTTGAACCTGATACTTCTTTTCATTAGCCATCATGATGCAAAGTTCACGCTGGCAAAGCATTCGCTTTTGCGACAGTTCTACTTCGTTGAATGAGAACGACGAAACGGAATTTATTGAGCGATTGTGGTACTCGGAAAAGAAACTCATTCCCGGAGACCACTGTGGTTATTTCGAGTTGCTACAGCGTGAACGGAAAAACCAGCAAAGGCCGGTAAACACAACCATTACTTTCCAGCACATCATAGCTATTCGGGATGTCATCTTCAGCAACGCTAAAGCGAATCGGATTGATCTCTGGAAAAAGGTTCGGGAGGTCTTGCCCGGCTCAATTCACAATGACGAGATTGAAGGAATCCTCATTGTAGTAATCAGGTTGTTCCTAATGATCAGGGTCAGTTTCTGCGAGAGTCGCGTATATGTGCCTCCGAATCAACGCGCCTTCTTACGGAATCAAAGCCTTTATGACATTCTGAAGAGTTTTCAAACTGGCCGTCCGTTGAGCGACTTCAATTTGGCCGATCGTTACCCCTTATGGTTCAATGCTATTGACCTCGAGAAGAAAGCCGGCCTAGAAATAGGCTGGACTGATTACATGACTGAGCATCTCACAATCCAAAGCAGAAAGATACTTCTGTTCCGCCATATTGAAGTCCTCAAATATTTAGAGCAGTCTGAAACAATGTATATGCATTTCAAATATTGATTGGGAATCACGCTAACGAACGAAAAGCACGGCACAGCTCTTGAGCCAGAATTTCATCGCTGAAACAATGTGCTCTATTCTTCTCTTCTTTCCAACTGGAAACAGGCTTGAAGACTACAACCAGCGGTTCCTGCCACCGGGTGATCGCAAAGATTGGCTAAACCGCCTCATCAATAAAGACTCACAGGAGGTGGAGGTCACTCGTTTGTTTCAAGATTATCCAGTCTGGCACCAGAGACTTGCATATATCCTGGAGATCTCCAAGAGTCCAACTGACTGGAGCCTGAAGAGATTGTGGTATGATGATAGAGAAGAGTCTCTATGGTGGGCTAGATGGGCCTTGATAACAGCTGTGTTTCTAGCGATCATCTTCGGGTTGATACAGTCAATAACAGGAATTATTCAGGTCACAGGTACAGGTTAACCAGGGGTTCAGTAAATTATTCTGTATGCAGCTATAGGTACCATACTTAAGGAGTAAAAGAAAAGTAATTTTTATTATATAAACATAACTTTAAACGGAAATATGATTAATAGCTGCTTTGCAAATTGAAGTATTTACGGGGGAGTCAACTGTCTATCTTCCCGTAGTGTCAATATTTACCACTGAAGATGCTGCATTCTGGAGGAAACTCTACAGCGGGAGAAGAAATGTCCATAAGATCTTCTGCTAATATTTACGTAACGCCTTCGAACATAAAACGGACTCTTCTAAAAGGGGATCGCCTGAAGTTATTCACGTCCGCTAGACCGTTTATTTTAAGACTACTTGCATTGACTAGCCATACCGGATAATAGAAGACATAACAGAGGAACTGCACTGTTACCCTGGACTTGTTCAGCTGCTTTCGGAACTTGGTCTCCCCGAGCTTGGCAGTAGGTCTAGACCTCGACGTGGCCAGTGCGTGAAATATACGAACTGTTGGATTTTTCGAGAGTGGTGAGGGTCGGAAACTATTCTGGACATGTTGGAAATGTTACGATGCCTAGTTGGGATGAACTCACTGACATTTTGCAGCCTGTTTGACTTTGGTTTCGGGTTACCCTGGTCTTAAGGACCCTGGAAATACGTCAGACGTTAACATGGGAGCATTTGATGCCGAAGGAATAACGGGGCATACCCCTGGTTGATGGTATATGATTGGCTCAGCTTGACTAACACGGGGCTTTGCCGACAATTCCCAGGGTCCATTATTTACCCGGGAGGTTCATGACTCGGATAGTCTACCCTGTTGATAGCACGTTTGAGACTTGACAGCCCTACTGACCCCGTGATGCCTGCGGAGTTGGGGTCAAACGGATGAGACGTGCCTTACAGCAAATCGCTTAATTGAAAGGTGACATCTAGTTTACAAGCATTATTTAAATAAAGTTTAAGCTTATCAAACACACGGTTCAAGAAGGTGGATTTGTAAGTCACTTGTCTCATAGCTCGGTCATGCCGACGAGTGCGCAGCATGAGCTGCTTGACACGAGACGAAGAAATGGGGATAGCATCTGCAGATACAGAGACGAGAAGAGAGAAAAGGACTATAAAGCATTGAAGTTTCCCGAGTATCATTCTTCAATCAACTCAACTCATCAAGTCGGTTCGCTTCATCACAATCCGCTGCGCAGTTTCATCCTTTACAACTTCTTCTCTTCTTCCAAGCTCTTTGCTCCAACTTTTCATTTTTCACCAAGTCCGTGACTTATCCACCACTTACAACTTTTAAAATGCCTTCTTTCACTAAAGTCGTCGCTGCCGTCGCTGGATGCTCCGCCATTGTCAATGGTGCAGTCATCCCAGCTGAGAACGGTCTCCACACCACTACTCTCCAGACCCGAGACACAGTTAAGAGCACTGGTCATGTCCTTAGCAAGCGCGAGCCAGTCACGATCGCTATTCTGACTGCGGCTGGTACCGCGGCAGTCTCTGCCATCGTTAGCGAAGCCATCAGCGCTGCCGCCGCTTTCATCGGTGACATTTCCAACTTCGACGCCGGTCGCGAAGCCTTCACTGTTCAAACCACCGAGACCATGATGGCGAACAACCCCGACCCTGAGCGTTTCCAGGCCGCTGCCTGCTATAACAAAGCGTTCTCGGTTGCTGATCCCGCCAACATCGACGGACAGTCCTCCGTTGAGTTTAGACTTGGAATCCTCAACACTGATTATGAGTGCATGTACATTGCTGCACCTAACCAGTTCTTCACTGAGGGCGATGGTGGCCTCATCAACGTAAGCCGCAATTCTTTTACCTTTGAAACATGGGCACTTTGACTGACTGATGCAGCTCTCCTTTACTCACACCGATCGATGCACATTCGACCAGGAAACTGCCGATCTTACTTGTGTTTAAGTGATAAGCAGGAAAGTTCAAGAGAGTTACAATGCCCGGTTTGGATATTTATTAGCCTAGACATAAGATCTTATACTAGGTTCTCTCTGCTGGAATAAGCTCACAGCCACAAATCTCAACTGCAAATAATAACTCACAACGTAGATATTTACCAGCATTATCCTGAAGATGAAGTACTCTACAATTAGCCTTATCTTGGCTGCTATCCTTGACCTCTTCGCCAGTTTCGGAGCGATTGATACCCGCTCTGTCGCCCAAGATCTCAGTCACACTGCGCTTTCGACAACAACTCCCCCTTCAAGCTATGGCGAGCATCATGCAACTCTATTCACATGTCCTGCTCTCGACTCTATGACTCTCTCTCCCTGGACGCGCAGCATTCACTCCGACACCGATGAACATGGTAACATAGAGGCTATAATGACGGAGTTACTCTAGGTTTTCTAGCGCGTTAAACAACTGGCCCAGGCATCCTTCTCGCTATTTTCGCCATTATTACGATCTCCAAGTCACGCATCAAGAACTGTTTCAACTTTATGGCCAAACGGTCTGAGATTGCCCTGAACGAAGCCGAGCACCAATAGCTCTAGGACTGGTTTGGTGAGCCAGATGTGTTATTTGCAGTTGCGGTATGTGGCCGGACGGCCTTTATGACCATCGATAACTTAGACGAGCCTTAGGGTCTTAGGCCTAAGATTTGAAGAGGTTTAGGCAACTTTAGGCTAATTCATCAAACATCCTCTAAATCGAATAAAATTTAGGGTCCGAGCTTTTCTTGCTCCAATTGTCATTCACGTCTTGAAAAGCGTGAAGCCCCTGATCTCTAAGTCCCTAGGGGACAAGACGTTTTCACTACTAATGACCCTCTTGCGATATAAACCCCCTTTGCCTTTATTACCTTATCCTTTGGCGATATTAATAGCTATACAGTCGATATAGAACCTGGCAATAAAGAGAATGAAACTATAAGCTCTGGCTCTAAGGCTCCCAGTATGAAGAGTTATTGGATAAATTCTTGGACACTGTCCAGCGTATAGAGAGACAGCTTGCCCAGGTATTGGCCGTTTAGGAGAAAATAGCCAGGACCTTTGACAACATCGCAAGCTTTGTTAAACCACTATTTAATTGCGCGGCCCTCATACTTGCGATCAACACTATCTGAGGGTTGTTGAGGATATGGTGAGGTTTTGGGCGCTGGAGCGGATATTAATCGCTCCGTGAAACCTGAAGAGAAGGATATTGAAGATAAGGCTGATAGTAGTAGATCTCATCTTGGCGGTTGTGTTGGCACGTTGAGACAGACTAAGTAGCTATGATAATGGCGTATTAGGAGTCTCAAGCACGGTGCAAATGCTGTTAAATGTAGAAGAGACAATAACTAAGTTTTCATGTGCGGATTAAGCTCTTCTTCACCACACATCTGGTTCGCCACCAGATACCAATTGTCCGAACGCCAAACCTTGTGCATAACAGAGAATCCAATAAACCAAAAGCTATAGAAGTTTAACCTTTCGCCACAAAACTTCATTCAGGGTCGTGTGTGAGGCGCGTGATGTGAGCCATCAGCTAGGTTCTCTCTGCCGGAATAAGCTTACAGCCACAGGTCTCATCAGCTGTGGGAACTTTCAGCTCAAATAACATTTAGGGTCGGCTTGGCGAGTATAAAAGAGTCACCTCTTTGCCCTCTCTCCTCTGTCCTGGCAATCGTCTACCCCACATAGCGAACTTTCAAAGCCACTGGGTATGTTAAAATACGTCAAAATGTTGATGCAGTGGCTGGCCAAATTGCTTTGCCGACAGAAGCGTCAATACCGCAATTCTTCAGGTACATTTGATCAGCTCCTTGAATGATTTAGCACTAATTTCCGTCTCAAGCAAGGACTGCCATCGAAGTGCCCCCTGAGACGACCGTCCAAGGCAGCCATGGCCAACCGGCCGGGCAGATCTGCACAAGCCCTATGGTGCCAAAGTTGGATATTCATGATATTGCTGACAAACCAAAGAACGAGGATTGGACCACGAACATTGTTCAAGGAGTTATGGATGGAGGTGGAGCAAACGAATTAGAGAAAACGCGAGAGGTTGCCGAACAAGACAGTCGCCTTTTGAACCTCCCTGATGAGATCCTCTTGATTATCATCAAAATCCTGTATGAGGGATCCGATAAGCGCTCACTATTTGCCTTTTTCGTTCTTCGCCAGGTGTCCCAAAAGCTTAGAGGCCTCATGAGAGACAATATGTTTCTATCCCATGTCTTTTCCGATCGCGGCTGCTGCGAATGGTGCTCAGGGGGCTTCCGCGGGAAATGGACGCGCATCAACCCCCCGCCTCATTCGCTCCACTGCTTCGAAGAGAAGGTGAGAAAGTCAGCCACAGACGTCAGAGGACTAGGCCGTCTCATCAGGATGGAACGGATTTGCAAGTCGTGTCGGCCCGAGTTTGAGTCTCGGCGACGAAAAGGCGTCTCCCTAAGTTGCAAGTTTGCAGCGCGGAGTAGTAAAGACTGGATGTACTGTTGTGCTTGCAGAGTTGAGCATCCGACCCTCTGTTTCTCTAGTGAAGAGGCTCGAAAGGAATCAGACCGGGTATGCATCGCAAGGACAGGCTACATTCGTATATGCTCACATGAAGTATTCTCTTGGGACGAGATGAAAGCACCTCTTTCCTACGCCGAGGACGCTAGAACGGAGTTCAAGAGAGAGTGCAACCATTCTAGCCACCATTTTCATGACAAGAACGATCTACAGCTACCTTACGCTAGGGCTGAAGGGGGCAAAGTCAACTGCTTTCTTTTCTTATTTTCCGGATTTCACTCAATGGAAGATCTCGATGAAACCTACTTCCAACGAAATGGTGAAAATGGCGGATCTCTGCATCGAAACCATGTCTTGCCATTTGGAATGGTACAAATGGCACGGGAACTTGACGGGAAGAGCGCGAGGGTGCACGATGAGCCAATTGGGGGCCAGAGAGCATCGATTTATTTTGACGATTGCTCGAAAGGCTACGAGTGCCATAAATTTGAGTGTCGACGAATGTTGACCCCCAATGTTCCGGGACACAACCTTCCGGGACACAGTTGGTACCATGCAATCAGCCCAGAGTCCTATTAGTATGCTGGACCTTGTGGTGTACCAGAGACTTGCTCTGATCCTTTGTGCCGAAATCATTACTCTTCAGGGCTTCAATATATGCATAGTGATTATTCGAAGAACAGGGGATCCAATGCCTTATGGAGGAAACGGAGGTAGAAAGACTTGTTAATCTTACGTTCCCATTGCAATCGCTTCATCATGGCTTTTAATGCTAGTCGTTGAAAACAAGACCTTCGTTGAAGTCACTTGATCTTTGCAGGGCCTTATTGAATATCCCAGTTGGCCAGCTACATAGGAAGGTCTTCCCTCAGATGATCAGGTCATACCAAAACATCAAAGATCTTGGCAAGACCCTGCCGGTCGCCTTCGAGTGTCCCAGCCTTATCCTCATCTACCCAGCCCAAGGTGTATCCTCCGCCAAAATCTATAACCCAAGCATCATCATTCTGATCTATCAGAACGTTTTCTACTTTGGCGTCACCCCATACGATTCCCTTCTTGTGTAGAAGATCCACTGATATCTGGACCTGAGAAGCCCATCGCTTTCTCAGTTCTGGAGGACTCGCTGCAGCTCTGGCCTTAGACAATACACCCTTGTTAGGAATCCAAGCGAACAGCATTCCAAGCAATCCATCACCTTGCCGAACAACGCCTGTGAGACGGCAGATATATGCTTCGGGTGGCGTGGGTATCTTGGCTTCAATGATCTTCTTCAATGTCATGAGTTCTTTTCTCGGGTGTCGTGGGCCAAAAGAGAGTCCAAACTTCTTAAAGAAGCAAGCGACGGGCTCTCCATCTTTGCCAATTACTGTGGTTCGCTTAGGCGGTTTGATCAAACTCTCTTCTGGTCCAGCGTAGCATATCCGAACTTGCGATGGCGTGTAGCACTCTGTCCAAGTATAGAGACTATCCAGGAAATCGTCGTCGAACTTGACGATCGGGCTACTCCACCCATGGTACTTTGTGTCAAGCTCTCGGGGTATCAACCTATCATCCAAAGCTGTCAAACTGCAGACGAAGCTTTGTTTGGGGAAGAAGTAATCAGCCAAAGTCGGTTCAGCAACGACGTCAAGGTGCGATGTTGATGCGAGATCGGTGATCAAAGGCTCAAAGCACCCTAACAGCCACTCGAAAGCATCGTCCTCGTAGAAGTCGTCGATTTCGACTTCCCCAGATCTTAAGAGTTGAAGACATTTGAAGTATTGCACTGCGACGGAGGGAGATCGAATAAACTGGCTGGGACAAATATGGCAGTAGAATACATGCCCAGAATTAGATCGGATGATCAGGTCACAGTCATTCTCAGTATCGTGGACTTGCCAGAGAGCAATGTCGAAGCACCTACTTTTGTTCATTTCACATCCCGTGGTTCCTTTTGATCCTGAGGAAAAGTGTTCTGAGTGAGTGCTTTTGGGCAAAATTTGTTGGGCGTTGGTGCCTAAACCGATCAGCGGGTCGCCCGTTGCGTGTTTTGCAGACAATCTCTCAATGGCGTCTCATGATGATAAAAATTAGAGTATAATCCAATCTAACGCCTTTGACCTAAAGTGAGCTTGTTTGTCTGCGGAGAATAATTATTGTTTCTGGTTGTAATCATCCCGAGGCTGAGGGATCTTTGTGGTTGAACCGCACGTGACTTCATTTATCCACGCATGCATGATTCCACTTCGATTCCGCGCTTTACATGGGACGTCAAGGCAGCAATCGCGACAGCCTACGCTTTCAATACAGCCGCATCTTCTTATAAACCCTCCCGCCCAAAGTTGGCTTCTCGCAAGAAGCGACTGAACACTGGTCTTATCCTGTTTCTCACCCGGAAATCATCATGGCTACTACATCGAATATGTTCCTATACTCACTCTCGCTCCATCCTCCGACAGCAATATCACAAGCAATCGTCGGCTATTTCTCAGGGACCAAGGAACAACAGATTTTGACTGTATCAGGCTCCATTTTGACCCTGCATCACCCCGATCCGACTCATAGTAAAATTCAGCCATTACACTCACATGACCTCTTCAGTATCATTCGATCCGTTGTCTCTTTCCGCCTTGCGGGGAGCTCAAAGGGTAAGTTAAAATTTTCAGAACCGCCTATGGTGGACTTTCGTAAGTAGCAAGCACAAAGCTAACTTCTCAGACTACATTATCGTGTCAAGCGACTCTGGCCGTATCGCCATTCTCGAGTATCTACCTTCTCAAAACCGCTTCTCTTGCATTCAATTGGAGACCTTTGGCAAGTCTGGCGTTCGTCGAACCGTCCCAGGTGAATATCTGGCCGTCGATCCGAAAGGCAGAGCCTGTATGATCGCGTCCATCGAAAAGAGCAAGCTCGTGTATGTCCTCAATCGCAACGCTCAGGCCGAACTCACCATATCCTCTCCGCTTGAAGCGAACAAGCACGGAGTCCTTCTATTATCTCTGGTAGCTCTGGACGTGGGCTATTCGAATCCTGCCTTTGCATCTCTCGAGATAGACTATTCAGAGTCAGACCAAGATCCCTCTGGACAAGAGACTCCCGCCGTTGAGCTCGTTTACTACGAGTTGGATCTCGGTCTCAACCATGTGGTCCGCAAATGGTCGGAAACTGTAGACTCCACGGCGTTGTTACTATTTCAAGTCCCTGGTGGCAATGATGGCCCAAGTGGCGTGCTTGTATGTGGAGAGGAGAGCATTACCTATCGCCACTTCAACCAGGAACCTCTTCGTATCCCCATTCCACGGCGTCGAGGTCCTACAGAAGACCCGCAACGGAAGCGTACTATCATTGGTGGTGTGATGCACAAGCTGAAGAATAGCCTTGAAGCGTTCTTCTTCCTGCTGCAGACAGAAGATGGCGACCTTTTCAAGCTAACGTTTGACCTGCATGACGAAGGTAGTCTGACGGGAGAGGTACGACACATCAAGATCAAGTATTTTGATACAGTCCCTGTTGCTAGCAGCCTATGTATCCTCAAAAGGGGATTTCTCTTTGTCGCCGCTGAATCTGGCAATCACCACTTTTATCAATTTGAGAAGCTCGGTGATGATGATTCAGAGCCCTCAGCCTCCAGCGGCGATTTCCCTACCGACCCTCGTGCTGTGTATCAGCCTGTTTACTTCTGTCCACGGCCTCTTGAGAATTTTACTTTGGTAGAAAGCATCGATTCTTCGAGTCCTCTTATGGACTGCAAGGTTGCTGATCTGACTGGGGACGGCGCACCGCAGATCTATTCAGTGTCTGGCAGCGGTGCGAGGAGCCATTTTCGGATGCTCAAGCATGGGCTAGAGATTAACGAGGTTGCGACGTCTGAGCTGCCGGGGACAGTGTCTGGCGTCTGGACAACGAAATTGACGCGACAAGACAAGTACGACGCATACATCATCTTGACCTCAACCGATAACACTCTGGTTATGAGTGTCGGAGATGAAGTCGAGCAAGTGAGCGATTCGGGATTCCTCACCTCTGTAACTACCCTCGCCGTACAGCAAATCGGGGACGACGGGCTAGTACAAATTTACACTAAAGGTATACGACATATCCGTGCTGGGGAAATCAACGATTGGACTGTCCCCGAACATCAAAGTATTGTAGCTGCTACTACTAATGAGCAACAGATCGCAGGAGCGTTGAGCTCTGGGGAAGTTGTCTATTTCGAAGTAGACAGAGATGGATCGCTTGCTGAGTACAACGAGAAGAAAAGCTTGTCTAGCACAGCAACGTGTCTCAGCTTAGGGCCGGTCCCTGAAGGGCAGATCCGAAGCCCCGTATTGGCGGTGGGGTGCGAAGATTGTACAGTTCGAATCCTAAGCCTGGACCCAGATTCCACTCTCGAGAGCAAGTCTATACAAGCCCTGACTGCGGCACCTTCGTCGTTAAGCATCATAGCGATGGAAGACCCCTTATCCAGTAGCCCAGGACTGTACCTGCACATAGGCCTCAGCTCTGGCGTCTATCTGCGAACCAGACTAGATGAAATCACAGGAGAGCTTTCAGACACGCAGACGAGATTTCTGGGTCTCAAGGCAATCAAGCTCTTCCAGGTCACAGCCAAAGGGCAAAGCTGCGTTTTGGTCCTTGGCTCTAAACCTTGGCTGGGGTATACCGACCCTAAAAGAGGATTCATGATGACGGGTCTTGATTGCGATGAGCTAGAATGGGGGTGGAACTTTAGCAGTGAACAGTGCGAGGAGGGTATCATCGCGATTCGTGCCAACTTCCTTCGGTATGTCCTCCCTTCCTACAGATCTCTTGGCCTTACTATACAAAACCGTGTGGGCAGCCTTTCTCATTACTTTGCTAACCTAATACTTAGCATATTCACCATTGAGAATCTATCTGACAACATGGTCAGAAAATCTCTACCTCTGACCTACACACCCCGGCATTTTGTTAAGCATCCTCACGAGCCCTACTTCTATACAATCGAAGCGGACAACAACACGCTGAGTCCTGAACTGCGTACACAGCTACTGGCGGCAGATAAAAGCCCAGCTAAAGGGGATTCCAAACTATTCCCGCCGGACAAGTTTGGCTATCCGCGTGGCCATGGCCGATGGGCTTCATGCATAAGTGTTGTGGATCCCATCGGCGAACAGGTCCTCCAGAAGATCGAGCTCGAAGGCAACGAGGCTGCTATAAGTGCTGCAGTGGTTCCATTCACAGGTCAGGACGGCGAGAGCTTTCTAATTATCGGCACTGGAAAGGACATGATTCTCAATCCCAGGCAATTCTCAGCGGGCTTTTTCCATGTCTACCGCTTCCAGCATGACGGGAGAGGGTTGGAGTTTATCCATAAAACCAAGGTAGAGGAGCTTCCGATGGCGCTTGTGGCTTTCCAAGGTCGTCTAGCCGCAGGAATTGGCAAGTCTTTGCGGATATATGATCTGGGCTTGAAGCAGTTGCTTCGAAAGGTCCAAGTCGATGTGGCGCCGCAACTGATTGTCTCTCTAAATACTCAAGGCAACCGTATCGTCGTCGGGGATATCCAGCAGGGCGTGACGATGGTCATGTTCGATCATGAGTCTCAGAAGCTAATTCCTTTCGTTGATGATACAGTTGCACGCTGGACAACCTGTACGGCGATGATTGACTCTGAATCGGTGGCTGGTGGCGATAAATTCGGTAACCTCTGGATCGTGAGGTGCCCGGAAAAAGCGAGTCAAGCCACTGATGCACAAGATCATCTTCACGGCGCACCGACCCGTTTCGACACAGTGGCTCATTTCTTTAGTCAAGATATACCCACCAGCATTACCAAAACCAGCCTCGTCGTGGGCGGGCAGGATGTCATCGTCTGGAGCGGCTTGCAGGGCACTATCGGCGCCCTCATCCCCTTCGTCACACGCGAGAATGCCGATTTCTTTCTCGCACTGGAGGCGCAGATGCGTGCTCAAGACCCGTCACCTGTTGGCCGCGACCACTTGATGTATCGAGGGTATTACGTGCCGGCCAAGGGCGTGATAGACGGAGACCTCTGCGAGCGGTTCAGATTGCTACCTGTAGAGAAGAAGCAACAAATCGCGGGAGAGCTCCATTGCTCTGTGACGGAAGTCGACCGAAAGATCTCAGTATGTTTCCTTCTGCTTTCCTGTGCGGTTTATAAGGAAGTTAAAATCCCTTTAGTAACTGAATATAGGAAGCCCGAACTCGATCCGCCTTCTAAGTAAGAGACCACATATGCGATAGCAAGAAGGGATAGCCGAAACATTGTCCAAGACCCCCAATAGCGAGTCATACAAAGCTTCACATTACATAAGGGTGCCACGAAAGAGCCCACTGAACACCCGCACCACATGATACCATAAGCAACCAGCGAACCTAATGAGAAAGCTGATCGAGTTTGCCCACAGCCATATACGGAAGAACCAGACTTTATGCCAGTACGAGTCACCAAGCCACCACAAAATCTTGAGGCTATCATTTAAGACAACGAGGCAAACGAAAATGTTCGAGAATATGTATGATGCGAGTAGAATCGTGCGAAACTCCATCATGGCATCTGCTACTGCGAGAACCTGGGGGCGCTTCTTCTCGCGATTTTTTGTCTCGTCTTCAGCTGCTACTCGAGCCAATGCCTCTTGGTACTCTCTGTTTCTCGCTTCAGGAGTTTCATCACGCTGGGTGGCTGCAGATCGAATGTTTGGATCCTGGTCAGAGAAGGTAAACCGCCGTTCAATAGTTGCCGGTCTTGGGCCTTCTTGTCTCTGACCAGCTTCGGCATCCTGGTGTCGACCTTTTCTCCCCCAGCTGACATCATGTGTGTTGCTGAAAGCATAGATGTTGAGAACATTGACATAAGAGGACGATATGAATAGAAATTGTGCGAAAGAGGTGAACAGATGCCATGGGTCGAGTGCCAGGAGAGCGCTGAGGATGTAAACGCCAAAGACGGAGAACCCAGCGACGATGATGGTGCTTTGACCAATGTCGGCATAGAACTCCCCGATATAGGCGTAGTTACTCGACCCAGTATCGTCTGCCTTGTAGTCTGCGACTCTCTTGACAAGATACACCAGATTCATGACTAGATACGCTTGGATGAGCCCAAAAACGGCGAATGAGATGATATAGCTGATCCGGTGATTTCTTGGGCGACTTCCGAGGGCGAGTATAAACTGGAACAAGACAGTCGCCAAATACACTATTTGAATGACTGCGTTGACAATTGGCGTTGCCTTTCCGAACGGGAATCCACCAGCCGGTGCATCCTTTGGAGGATCTCCAGATATGCTATTAATCGTGAATGTCGTGAGTAGAAATGCCGCGAGCGAGAACCAAGCCAGGACAAGAGCCAGAACGCTATGAACGAGAGGGATGAAGAAAGCCAGCTTACGTATTCGCGTGTGATCAGACCTCCACAAGTGTCCGCATCTCTTCAAGACATAGATAGTCGAAAAGAAGGCCCCATTGAGCCATCGTCGCCTCTGGTTGATGAAATCCGTTGTCGTCATAGGGATATCAGTAGTAGCTGTGACTGGAACATATTTCAAGAGCCAGTGCGTGTTTGGCTTGCTGAGTATTCTGAAGCAAATTACTCTATCGTCGGCAAGGTGACGATTGAGATTGACAGGTGACAGGGAGGGACGAGTTTCATGGCCTTGGATCCATGTTGGGTCGCCGAGAAGCATATCCTCAAGCGGTTTACCAGCACTACCTACGTATCTGAAAACAGTTAACATCAGTCAGCATCCTATCATGAGAGTCGATATTCTGCACAGACCTATAAGCTGAGCACGCCCCCGGTAGGAGGGACAGGGAGCCTGTGGCGGATTCAAACGTCCGATCAAGCTGAAATCCAACCTTGTACTCAAAGTTCTGCGCCGCGACAATAGGGTTGAGAATGTTCATCCAATTCCCGCCCAAAGAACAGGATATCTCTCCACAAGCTGCAGCAAGCATTGGTTCAAGATCGAATTCCCTCCAGAGCTTGTAGAGCGCCAGCTTACCCAGCTTGGTGCCGACGTCCAGGTGCACTGTGATGTTGGGATCCAGAACCTTGGCGAATCCGTTGTAAAGCCACCGGTACGAGTTGAGCTTGCCGCAGTTTGAGGCTTTCATGAGTAGCATCAATTGTACTGGAAATCTCATTGACCGGTCTGAGTTGCGGATAAGGTGGCTTTTTACCAACTTGGGGACATCAACCTCGCCACCTGGATAGTCCTCGCAACCAAGATGGGTTGCCAAATGAGACGAAAACTCAAACTGTAAGGAGGTCGATCCATATCAGAAAGAAATGAAAGTTTCACGTATTGGGGTAGACTTACAAGGTGTCCCGTCACTTCTTCTCCCTGATCTGTTGTCTTCTTGCACAATCCATTCTGATAGAGTCCGATGGTTGTGAGTACATCGAGAACGCTAGTATCTACCGACTCAAGACCGCCGATGAGAATACAAACCACGATTTTAGTCCAGGATCTCTTTCCCCAGACCTTTGACTGTGTGCGGATATTTAGATACCAGATGTTCTGGACAACACTCAGCAAGGTACGACGGAGCAGGTGTTTCGGTTCGTTGTAAACTGTAATGCCGACGAGGATCTCAGTATGGCGAGAGAGCTTCAATTGCTTGGGTCGCAAATTATATTTTTTATAGAACCGTTGAGGGTCTGTTGAAATAGCTGTATCTATGAGGCCCCCGGCGTCAACTGCAGTGAACAGATGTGTTGTGCGAGTTCGGAAAACTTACAGGTCAAATGAGCCATCTCGTGAATATTCTGTTCTTTTGTTAAGTTGATATCGAGGCCAGCGGCATCCGCAAAGTCTGAGGGGATTGGCACGTGGATTTGAGACTCGGAAACATTGTCAGCGACAGGCAATACAGGATCATGCCTTGCGATGGATTGCAGTTCGGTGCCTGTCTCAGCTCAGTAACGAACGATAATTGTCTGATAGAGGACGTACCATATTCAGGATGTTCAGCGATATCGGGAAGCTGTGTGACTAGAGGTGTCTGGTCAGACGTAAACATTTGGTTCTCTCCATCATCAAAGCTGAGACGACGGAACGGGACGGCCCCGTTTTTGGCCTGCGGGGTTGACATTCCACTATCTACAGGGGACAAGGCCCTGTCTGAACAACCACTTATACTGATGCAGCTGGGTTGACTGGCAGTGAACTCGGTGTAGCTTAGACTCAGCTCTGCCAGAATCTTCACATTACCTTATCCTCTGAACTTCACGAAACTCCATATCACCGCTGCCTCAGATGCGTTATTTGCAATCCCGTGCGGCTGAAGGCTCATCTCCCCCTGTTTTTCAGCCTCAACTACGTAATCCTCCAATCGCTTTCGGATTTTCAAGCCACGACAATTAGTGACCCAAGGATTTGGATTATCATTGGTCAACAACGTGGTCTAGGCCTTTGGTACATCTTGCTCCTGTTTTGCGAAGCAACATGGTATCTATCGCCTGCCATTTCTTTTTATTGTCATTAAGACCGTGTTATTGTTTCGGTACAATGGCGTTTCAAGAATCTCTGCGCCTTAAGTTCATATGATACCGCGCTTTCGCGAAGTGCAATTACCATTGGTGGAAAAATTCATGCCTGCGTAGTCAACAAGTCCATGGCGGCCACAGCCTGATTTCTCAAATCCCCACAGCCGAGTTTCTCACCGACTGGCAGGCCTGTTGTCTCAGTGACAATCTCTATGATCTGACCAGAGTAGGGGTGTCGTGGTACGGATTGCGACTGGCCCCGGCCCATCTAGTAGCCTCCGTTGTTGCGCATTGCATCTTCTGTGTAACCAACAGTTACGCACCGCCCGGTCAGAATGCCTGTGGATTGAGGCCCTGTAATGAGCTTTCAGTCACTATGAGGCTCTGCTGCCAACATTTAAACACTTGTGAAAGCGCCCGAAGTCTGCCTTGAGCTAGTCACGCGCTAGACATCGAAATCAGCCTTGAGACGAGACATGGCCGAGACCCAGTATCCAGACTACAAGCTTCTGCCGTATGTCTTTGAGGCATGGCTACGCAGAAGGTTCGGCGACCCGTCGATCCAAGTTCAAGTGAGGCCTTCCTTGCACTGTAAAAGAAAGCTGGCTGACGGTCTACAAATGATAGTGCAGACATGGCAATTTTGTTTTCAATTTGCCAGAGAATGAGGAGATCACTGATGTGAGTTCAATGCGCAGGACTAGAGATTCGAAACTTATTGTAAAACAGGATGACGACCTGGAAATTCAAAAACTGAGGGGCAAAAGTACACTGCCCGCCCAGTAAGAAATGAGGGTGGCTGTAGTAGGCAGAGGTGTAATTTCGAAATGCAGACTTTTCAATCGAGAAAGGAGTGGTTCGTGATTAGCTGGTTTCGCAATTGAGAGCATACGATAATAAATAGTTATAAAACAGAGAATCAAGGTCTTCTTCATCTCAATTTGGTCTGAAATAAATTCCGCCGTCTCTTCATACTTCTATAAATCAACTTCAAAAGAATGGACTCTTACGACCTACTTGTTGAGGACTGCAGACTTTGGGCTACTTACCCATGCAATTTGCAGCGACCATCCCAAAGGAGATACGCGCTTGAAACCCTACACACGCAATTCAAACAGTCCAACACAAGACTTTTCGACCCAAGTCGTGAGAATATCCGCTTTGTCGAACCAAGTGAAGGCGTGAAGAGTAATGCTTTTTCTTTTTTTATGATAATCCTCCACTTACTAACAACCCACAGAATACAGCGAAGAAGTCATTGAATGTCCTTCTGATCTGCGAAAGCATCTGTTCCAGAACCGCAAAGACCCGTATTACTGCATCATGTAAGCTATTCTAATGGTACACCCGCAGTACTTCGCGTGCTGAATACGAATAGCTTCATTAATTCAGCTGACTCACGTTCCCCACTAAACTGCTCCCTCGAGAGCTTTTCTCTTATTGGCTCTTTTTATCAGATCCCGGAATCCTTCCTCGACCTCGTATCTGCTTTTGGGTTTACAAGGGAACCAAAGAGCTACCACACAACTGGCTTCGACAGCTTCGACACTCTCGATATACCCAAATGCTTGACGAAAGAGATTCCCAGATTAGGGCGATCTGGCCGCGACCATGTAGTTCAATATCTACTGCGGTCTATTGAGAAGTCCACAGGCCCCAAGAAGGAGACAACGTGGAACGTTCGACAAATGGCCGTTCATCACAGATACGATCTCGTTACTGGAAAGTCGTTTTGGGTCAGCATGAAAAGCAACAGGCTTATGGAGGAGAGAACTAAACAGGCAATATCGGAAGATCCAGCTCTGAGACCGACTGCAGGTGATGACTTGTCGAGGTCATTTGCAGCAACACTGCAGATACACCTCATGCATCTTGATTGGTGTGATGACTCTTGGCAAGAATGCATCACAGATTTTGAGAAAATGATCCGCAAAGTATTGACCAAAGCCAAGGCGGCCAGCCTGAATCATTCCACGGATTCTCGCGAAGTACCCCTCATGAAAGCGCTGAGAAGAAACACCCATATCACAGAGAGCGATGCAGGAGGGTTGAAAACAGGCTCCGGCATGAAATATTGGCTTGGCCTCCGAAATGGTCTTATGTCGTGTTTCCTTGCGGGTGGTCAGAAGAAGGCTGCCCCACCACCCATCTTGCCTGTGGCGGAGAAGGACATGGTTCTTGCAGCTAATCAGGATGACGACTTTTCCAAGCAGCTCTACAGTCTCATGGTACTTGGTACCTTTTCGTTTGAGGAGGTACAGCACCTTCATCACCTCGGCGAGCAGCTCGAGGGCTTTCGGGTCGTGCTACAGCTGGATCGCCAGACACTGCGAGATGTTACCGAGCACTACCAGGATTTGGCAAGCAGAAGTGGCTTCACTGCTAAGATGATGAAGGCTTGCAAAAGAGACCTGGCATCATTTACCCGGCGAGTGGAGCGCATCCAGAAGAACTTGGAAATCCGGTTGACCCAGATCGAGTCCATGATGGCATGGCTGCAGGAAGGGAAGACCCTGGTAATAAGTCTTTTGTTCAGTCAACTACTGCCAGCGCAGCATTCTGACGGGCATTTTTCCAGTTCGATGGCATCCTGCAGTACCGTAGTGTCCAGGTCAGCCACGTCTTCACCGAGAGTTCCCATATCCAATCAGAGAAAATGGAGCGGATTGCACACAAAACAGAACAGGAAACGATATCGATGCATGTGGTAACATTCGTCACACTTGCATTTCTGCCTGGCACTTTCGTAGCGGTGAGTCTGTTGCGATGCTTTTTCGCGAAGCCCGACCGGACTGACTTCTCTCTTCTCTCGCCCAGGCTTTCTTCCAGAGTGGACTCGTCGAGATCAACAAATCTTCAGATGATGTCCGTGGATCCGTTGTGTTCTATACAGGAGCGTTCAAACTCTTTTCAGTTATCTGCTTCCCTCTTATGTTTATTACCTTCGCTTTATGGTTCATGGTGTACAAGATACTGGCCCGGAGGGCTCGTAAGAGAGAGACGGAAGAGAGCGTGTAGTTCAATATTTAGCATTATACTATCGTAGTTTATGTATTCCTTACAACCCCCGTGTCTCTGCCTTACGAGACGAATAGTTCGTTTGACAATCAACTCCACGATTTGCCCCGCGTTCGGCAGTAGCACGGGGTGATCGACCTCAAACAGGGCGTTTTCAAGGAACAAGGCAAATTGGCCGGTTTAGTTCATCGTGACTCATCGCGAGTTTGACTACCAGCTCTCTGAGTGTACATCTCTCCACGACTGTGTAGAAAATGGGTCTGCTCTTCGACACACATACGTTGAGAATCATGTGTTGCATTTAAACTACCGTCTTCGAGACCATTAAACCTAACTAAATCTGCCTTGTGCCCTAAGAAACGTCTCGGACCCGTTTCTGGGGCTTATTTGTGATTCCATTCGGCCATTCGGGGCTGTGACAGTGGCACAGAAGCGATGAACTAAGAAATCCGAAGCCAATTTTCCCCTACCTCTGAAATGAAACATTGATAAATACATATGTCCTTCCGGAGCCCAGCTTGCGGCACCAGGCCACAACATGAGCCATCTTTCTACGTCAAGGTATGTTTGTGACACTTACCTGAGTTTTTCTATGCCCACGCCCTGAATCCCCCTCGGCCACAGCTGACATATGTCTCAGTGCTCCAATGGACCAGCATGTGGATCACTTTCGGGGCGAAGTAAAGCGGGTGTCAATCAGCGGCGTCAACGGTGAGGATCAAGTGGTTTCGTACGTCCCGCCTTCTGCTCTGGTGGATTACTGGACTGAGAAGCGCGTCAATGACATCCTCAACTGTGCTGCTACTCCTATTGCAGCGAATCCTCTAGTCATTATCCAGAGATACCTCCAAATCTTTTCTACTCTTGTCTATAATGACTGCTGCGAGCGGATTTCTTGGTTCTTTCAGAGCAACCCCCATAGCTTGGACGACCATAATCTTCCCTTCAATGCGCAAGCCTTCGAGCACACCTCTGAATGGTCCAACTCATTTTTGGAGCACCAGTGGACGTTTTGCCCTGCGGAATTCGCAGAGCACCGATACCACAGGCGTACGTTCGACTCGAAGGTCATCCTACCCGTCACCCATATCGGAGATATCAGAGCAAGACGAATCGGCTCTGATGGAGCCAAATTACTCAAGTACCAACTGAACTCCCCCTCCAAGTCTACCGCACCAGAGGTAAGTGGACCTTACCCAGCTGATGCCACTAGATAACTAACGCCGTTAGGACAAAACAGTTGTCTTCAAGATCTACGAGGGTCATGAGGGAGAGAAGCGTTACAATGCCGAGACAAATTTCTACGTGAAACTTGATAAGCATTCTGACGACTACATTGTAAAGCACATTGCCAGCTTTTGCTTTCGAGGAACCCATAAGTTCATCATCGTCCTCGAGCATGCAGAAGGCGGTTCTCTTATTGATTTCCTCAGAACGAACGATCCTCCTGTTACCTCACAAGACATCCTTATCTTCTGGGAGCAGCTACTCAAGCTAACCGAATCCTTGCATATCCTGAGCTCGAATCATGGGCACGTCAAATTCATCCCCAATACCGGCCAGTTACTGACAAGCCACAGCATACATCAAGACATACACCCCGGAAACATTCTAGTTTTCCCGAAAATGAACAGACAATCAGTGTTTGACGCCAAGTTCAAACTGACAGATTTTGGACTGGCTGGAATGGGCAGGGTGTCAACGTCAAACACACAGATGACAGAAAACAGGGGGAATAGGGTATACGGTAAGAGTCTCATCTCAACCCTATTTTTGAACTTATCGGCTCATAACAAAATGTAGTCGCTCTAGAGGCATTCTCAAACTTTCAAGTCGAGGATGACTGCGACACCGAAATATCTCCACTGGCCGACGTTTGGTCCTTAGGGGCTCTATTCAGCGACGTTCTTGTCTGGGTGATTGGAGGTGAAGGAAAGCGAGAGGTATATCGTACCAGAAGGCAGGCAGAGATTTCGCGTCAGTCACATCTCCGATGTGCAAGACATGATTGCTGTTTCCATGACGGCTATAAGCGGCTGAAATCGATTGAGGATGTCCACAAAGAAGTCTTGAGGGACAAGAGAGGTAGTGATTGGATATCACCTCTAATCAGCCGTATCATTCTGGAGCACATGCTTGTTAAGCCCGGAGAACGAATGACTGCCATCCAGATCAGAATGCACGCGGCAAGGAAGTTTGAAAAGGCCAAGAAAGCGAGGTCAGCTGCCAACTTCTTACCCGCACCACCGACGAACACAATTATCGACGACGCAAGGACACCGCAAAACCGACAGATGCCAGGAAGACGGGTGACTATGCCACCGAATGGCTTCAGTGGCTATCCTCCGCCAGGTTGGACTGTAATGGAAGACCCATTGACAGCTGAGCCAGACCAATTCGGCGCTTCCACTACGAACCAGCGAGATCAACAGCAACGTGGGGAGTCCATGTCAATGAATTGGCGGCGTTTAGTTACGGTTGATATGGTTTACTCAATGATTGCGGAAAAGAGTCGTAAACGTTTTGCCCGTCTCTTGGGTATTAGTCCCAGCAAAGCGGATGAAATCATGAACTTGCCTGGGATGAAAGAAGCCCGAAGCAAGATCTCGGAGAACAACGGGCGAGATCAGGTAAGTAAACGGCATTAGTTAAGTAATGATCTGGACTAATCCGAAATCTAGATTATTCTCTTTGACAATTTTGAGTCAATGTACAGATACAAGTTGCAAGCAATGATGGCCGCAAGAGTCATCAGTTATGTAGCTAAGGAGGCAGATGATGATGACATGGAGGTTTACGCTGCTTCTAGGACATCCAATCATCCCGACAAATGCAAGAACAGCACTGAGGTCGAAGCGGCGATTAGCAGGTTCGAGACCATCTCAGGGACATGCAGCATACGCAAATGCCTCAGCGACATTCTCAATCGGGTTCTGAGAGACAAGAACTTCAAACCCACGAGTATCTACATCCTCACTGACGGCATATGGGAGCCGGGTGACGACCAAGTCAAGTTCGTAATCAATCGAGCCATCAAATTTCTGATCGACCATCAGCTTCCATCATCGGCAATCATGTTCCAGTTCGTTCAGTTCGGCGACGATAAGAGAGGTGGAGAGCGTATGAGGAAGTTAGATGATGAGTGCAAGATGAAGACCGACCATGAAAACTAGTAAGTATGCATCCCTCTATTTACTCGGTGCTTACAATGGGACTAACGACATCTTCAGTGATGTGGTTGACCACAAACATTGGACAAGCCATGTTCCCAACATCGTTATCGGCAGTATTTCACCTTATAATGATGAGGTGGAGGCGACGGTCTTTGACAAGCTATAGTGAAGTTTTTCGTTGAGGGGTTCTCTCCCACGTCGTTTTACTTTGGGTATTCTCAGTTTAAAGCTAGAGGTTTTATTTCTTTGTCCGTTCCGGCGTTTATAATATGTCAGGTCTCACAGCACAACGGAGTTGGTTCTGGGTAGTTGGTTTTTGGGCGCGAATATAGATGATAATGATACCACGGGCAATTGGATGATTGAATGTTAAATGGGATTTTGTTCGTTGTTGCTCTCCTTAGCTACACAATTCGATTTATTTGAGCTTCATTTCGCTGTAAAATAAGTAGCAGCGTTGAGACCGGGTCAAAATCGCCCCAACGGTCAATGAGTGAGTTGGCCCAGGCCTTAGCGCCACAGAACAATATTTCCTCCGCCGGATGGAGCTTGCTGTGAAATCCGGGGCCGGAAACCCCCCTAATCCTACCAGTGCATTCAGCACCGAGGCGTCAGTCTATTTATCGACTGGGTCAAAGTACGCGGTCAAGACCTCATCGCAAGTATTAGTGTGTTCTGCGTCGCTAGAGACTGAATTGGCCGCTGAACCCCGGGCGTCCTCTGGGCGTAAAGGCGTGGCTAGCTGGCGGAAACATGCATATTTTGTGCCAATAGCGTCTGGGCACACCCGCCTATGCAGACTTGTCACAGTGGCCTTGCCTTTCCCCCAAAAGTAGAAGGCCTTGCGATCCAATGGCGGGGTGGATCTTGGCTGGCAGGATGCATGACTGAATGTGCACTACAAGACGTAAGCATGTGCATTTGACGAAAAATGACTACCCCAATCAGTGAGTCTTACGCTCCCATTTATAGTGGCAAAAGCGTCAACTTCCACTATTTCCGAGATCTTAGCCATTTGTACCGCTCACTACCTGTCACGCATCCGCTTGCACAGGCAGGATGCTCATACAAGCCATGGATCACTTCCACCAACACATCGCTGAAAACCTACGCGAGGGGATCAATGGCAATGACGAAAAAGTCCCCTACGTTATACCCTCCGCTTTAGACAACTACTGGACACAACGACGTGTCGATATCATCTTGAACTCTCAACAGCCTCCAGTCGCATCAGGTCCAGATATGATCATCAGCGACTTCCCTCGTGTATTCTCTATCCTGACTCACATTGGCCGGCCACAAGAGATTGGGTGGTTGTGTCAGGATCCCAAGGGCCTAGATGATCACCGGTTACCTTTCGACGAAGGTTGCTTCCCACCAACTTGCCATTGGGCGAGTGACTTCCTACGAGAGCAGTGGATGTTCATACCTCTGTTCTTCCCGCCAGACAAGATTTTCAGTCGTGTCGTGCACCCCAAGACCATTTTGCCTATCACTTATAAGAGGCAACTCACCCAGAGACGTAGCGGACGCGATACAGCCACGTTATGGGAGGTGCAGGTACACTCTGGAGTAAGCCTAACGGCATCAGAAGACCAGCCTGTCGTTTTCAAGGTCTACGAGGGTGCTGGGACAGAAGACCTCTATAAAGCCGAGACAGATGTTTACCTGGAGCTCCGCAGAAAGAACAACAAGTATCTCACTAAGCACTTTGCTTCCTTCTCATTTCAGGGAAAGAGGAAATACATCATAGTTCTTGAGTATGCAGCCGGAGGATCCCTCAAGGACTTCTTCCAAAACACACTTCCACCTGTCAGCCCGAACGAGTTCCGATTGTTGTGGAGTAGACTGCTCAAACTTCTCGATGCTCTGCACAAAGTGCACGATCTCTACCGACAGGATGGAGCTCCAGTCTGGTTCCTTGCAGGGTAGGTAGAAGTCGCGGAGGAAGGGAACAGTCATGTACTGACGCCTTGTAGGGTCCACCAAGACATACAGCCAGCGAATATCTTAGTTTTCCCCGAAAAAGACAAAGACTCCCGCTTTGACGTGAAGTTCAAACTCACAGGCTTTGGATTGGCTGAGATTGACAGGACCTCGGCTTCAGGTGGAAAGTTGGCAGCAGAGCATAGGCGCAATAGGATGAACAGTTCGTACTGTCAAACGCCTATTGACAAAGCTAATCATGAATCCAGTGTCTCCCGAGAGTTTCGCCAATTTCTCAGTTCAAGACACTGTCCGAACTGATCTCCCACCTACTGCAGACATCTGGGCTTTGGGTGCCGTGTTCAGCGATGTCCTTATCTGGTCAATTTATGGTGAGCTGGGTCGTGAACAGTACCGCATGCGAAGGAGAGACGAAATTTCTTCCCAGCGTCACTTCAAGGAGCGTGATCACGATGCTTGCTTCCACGATGGAGTGGAACGCCTTGCTTCTGTTGAGGAGTCTCACGAGTTAGCACTTCAAAACAAAAGAGGCAATGATAATATCTCGCCTTACATGAGCGACGTCATACTCCATTACATGCTCACTGGTGTAGACGAGAGACTGCCGGCAATGAATATCAGGCTTCTAGCAGAGAAAAGGATCAAGAAGATGAAAGAAGACTCACTCGATGATGGCCAGGCCGTTTCAAGTGGTTGGCCTGGGCAGCCACGTACATCTACAAACATACCACAGACTGTGCCTAACCTATTCCTAGCAGGCGATATTGGGTTGCCAGTTCGCCAAGAGGGAAATCAAATCTGTGCTTCTCCAAGAGCTTTTCTCGGGTATTCTACAGCAGAACCGTCATCACCAGCGCGATCCGTTACATCTTCATTGCGGCTTTGGTCAGATCCTGAACATTCGGCTGGCGATACTTCATTATCTACCGCTCCAGATACGCAAGACTTGGGCTCGGGCCAAGGGGACAAGGAAGTAGATCCTAAGACCATAGAGGTCTACAGATATAAAAGTCAACCACTCCACGAAGACATGGAGACAGAAGAGGACCAAGAAGAAATTCAGTCTCTTGTCTCCCCCGACGACGACATCGAGTCTCTTCAGTCTGGTACCACTCCTTTGGGAGCTTATCAGATCGCGTCCAAGGTGTTAGTTGAGCGGTTCTTTGACGATGACCGCTTACTTGCTTTATATCAGCAAGGAGTTAAACGGTTGGATAGGACACGTTTTGTCAACAACCACACGACCTTGATGAAACAATACTTCCTCGACCTTCGCGCAACTGCGGGATCTCACGCCGAAGAGATCTCTGTTAATTTCTTGCGGAGTCGGAAAGAAAGGATACGAATCTCTTCCGTTATCTATGATCTGGTTCTCGAGCAAGGCGAGCAGGTTCGCGCGAAAGTCAAGATGGAAATCGAGGATAACCAAGAAAGTATTCTCCTAGTGGATCGTTTCCTGGCCGCTCAGGAGATCTGTGACCATGATCAAGCGATTGAATCGGACGTGGAATCTTCTGATTCCTCGGACGATCTGCCTTCGCAAGTGAAACGAACCAGTCAAGGGGAAGCGTCCAAAATCGAAGCAGTGGCCACTTTCATGACTGTTGGATCAGCATTCGATTCTTATAAATACAACTTGGATGAATTTCTGCACCCAAAGAAGCTTGGAAGTGATTATCGAAAGGTCGTCGAGCCACCAATGGCGAGCTCGGAGGACCACAGACCGACGCCTATTTGTTCGCAAGATCTCCCGGATCTTGGAGTTGTAGATCCTTCAGTTGCCCTGCCTAAGACCACCCCACCTGCCGTTGAAACCTCCTACCCTCATGCAAAGACTTTCTCAAAGGGACTTTCTTGGTTGATGAAGATCACACGACCGAGAGTAAAGGAAGGTTACCGTCGCCTTGAATGGACATGTGTAAGTATAGCCTGATCCTCGCAAATGGATACGAGCTTCTGTCCACGGCTAGCTTTTTATTACTATCTACACGCAACAGTGCTAATAAAGCTTCCCAGGACTGCGGATCTCTGCTCTATGCAGACTTTATTGTGCTAGACGAGGAGCGATTCCGACGCTTTGCCGAATTGCTACAAAGCCCTCCATCGGAGAGCGGCCAGGAAACGATAGCGGATGTCCAGAGCTCACAAAGTAGCTTTTCTAGAGAACAGGGACGTCCGCTCGCCAACCGGGGCAGTCCCAACACCAATATCTTGCCATCCAGTTCTGCGCGGCCCTCTGGAGCTGACAAATCCAGTCAAGCGACACCGCGATCTAGTTCTGGGAGGGGACAAGGGGGTCTTCCAACGGAGTCACCCGAGTCCAAGTCAAAATATCTTGCACTTTGTGTTCAAACAGGCCCGATATATACGACCCTTGAAGAGGTCGACACCTCAAGCTTTACATCCGATGCAGCTCTACTTGAGGAGATGAAAAATGTTTATACCAGGATGCGAGGCATAAGATCCAAATACAACTCTTTTTTCATACCTATTGGTTTGGAGTTTGTCAAGGTATGTCAAAACATCAATAAAGATTCCAAGATCGAAAGCTTATATTATTGGTGGAATAGTTTACGCTTTGGAATCAAAAGCACGGCTATATATCAGTATGCGATAGACCCGATAGCGTGCCTCCCAAGAGACAGCTGGAGTATGACTATGACCCCAAGCCCCTTGACTTTTTGCCTCCTATGCCGTCTCAGGTGTTTCTTCACTATCTCGAACATGGAGAAGAGGGATGGAATAAGTTCCGCTACCTCTGGCTTCCTAAGCTTCCTGTTCGGCGAGAAAAGAGGATAATAGAAGGCCACGAAGCGTCTTACGGATGGGGAATACATATCATCGAGGGGCCGAATCGTTGGGCTATTTTCGCACTGTTTATTACCACCGTGTTTGGAAGTGCCTTAGCTGCTCTCCTTTGGTCAACTATTCAGAATGATATCCAAGGCGGAACAGGGCTAGGGCAGCTAATAATAGGATTATCGTCGGCAGTACTGACAGCCTCTCTGTTCAGATTAGGGTATTTATAGTTAGTAGCAGTATTAGTAAAGTAAGAGGTAGAAGTACCATTGTATTGAGGTCTCGGAGAAACGACATTTTACTATAAATATAAAAGAAAAGTTTATAGACATTTAATTACTTATATAGTAAATTTACTGTCTTTTAATCTTATTTCTGTAATACCAGAGACTTCAATAAAGTCTTTTACAGCAAAGAATGTTATTGCAGCCGGATCAGAATCTACCCGACGGCTCATTAGTTATCCCAATAATCAGTGCCACAAATCGAAATTTCCTCCACCGGAGTTGGAGCAAGGTGTCAATTCCGGCCCCGAAATTAGGCTAGTGGATTCAGCCGAGGCCTGAGATCTCGCATGTAGACGAAAACAGTTAGTTTTCCTTACCAATCATGAGTGGCGAGAGCTGACCTTTGATGGAATTTTCAGATGACTTATCTGTGTAATGTCTCCGAGTTGTACTCAAATGAAGTATATCTCTGATACGTAGCCTGTTTCATTGCCTGAAGCTCATATCCGCAATCATGTCAACAGAAATGCTCTCAATCACAGCGCCCAGCTATACTAGCCCATCTGGCTATGAACTTTCGACGGTATCGAAGCCAACGATCACAGATGATAAGGATGTGCTCATCAAAGTCTATGCAGCGAGCATCAATCCAGTCGATGTCAAGAAGGCTGCTGGTGTCTTCAAGATGGCGATAAAGGAAGAGTAAGTTACCTCAATTGAGGGTGAGACGACATGCAGGATGATAACACCGTTGTTAAGATTCCCATATAAACTGGGATATGACGCGGCTGGTGTCGTCGTGGAATTCGGAAAAGGTGTGACAAGACTGAAAGTTGGCGATGAAGTCTATACGAGGTTGCCAGAAACTGGGAGAGGTATGCTAGCGTGGTTCGTGAGAGGTCAAACCGAGTACTGACATCATGGAAACAGGTGCCTGGAGTGAATTTGCAAAGTGCCCAGATCACTATGTATCTTTGAAACCTAAGTGTCTCTCATTCGCCAATGCTGCGTCTTTACCGCTGGCTGGAGTCACGGCCCTGCAGGTTCTCGGGCAATACAAGGGCTCATTGGAGGGCAAGACTCTATTGATTCCTGCGGGCTGTAAGTCATGTACCATAACCCCTCTCGAGCGAGATACTGATGCTTGTTGGCAGTGAGTGGGACAGGAACCATCGCATGCCAATTAGCCAAGCACGTCTTTCACGCCGGCAAAGTCATCACCACAGTCTCGACCTCCAAAATCCCCAAAGTTGCAGAGCTTCTTGGCGAGGGCACAGTGGATCAGAGTGAGTTCTGACATCAGTAGCCGAGAAGTGGCTAACCAGCATCACAGTCATCGATTACACCAAGGAGAAAGTCTCCGAAGCCATTCCTCCAAAGTCTATCGATTTCTGCTTCGACACTACCGGCCAAGCCATGGAGTTTCTCTCACTTATGGTCCCATCAACTGGCATGATCGTCTCAATCTCAACAACTCCGTCTGCCTCAACTCTGCAGGCGTCAAGCGTAATGAGGCGACCAGACAACCCTCGTATCCCATTCGCCGGGCGAGTTTTCCTTGATGCAGCGGACGCGATACGCAGACTCCGGGCTTGGCGATGGGGCGTCACGTATATGTATCACTTCCTGGATCCAAACCGAGAGGACCTGGATAAGCTTACGGGCTATGTAGATGGTGGTAAGGTGAAGCCTGTTGTTGGGGCTAAGGTTGATATGAGAGACATTAAGGCAGTCCGCGAAGCTTGCGATCAGACATATAAGGGAAAGGGCGGTTTGGGAAAAACTGTCTTTGAAGTGATCAAGGATTAGAAATATTTGAGCCGGTCATCGTACACTTATAGTTTTGACTTCAAGAACGACAGGTCTCGTGGACTAACCACTTCGGCCTTGATCTCCTCCCTTGACCTCTCCACGTCTTTCCGCACGAGCTCCGAGTAAAGCTGCTGTATTCTCTCTGTGACGGGACCTCTCCTTCCATCACCAATTACTCGCCCGTCGATTTCAGTAACATGGATTTGTGAGGGGAAAGTCCCCGTGCAGAAAGCCTCATCGGCGCCATACGTCTCAGTCAGAGTAAAATCTAGTTCTCTAACCGTGATGCCGTTGGCTCGACAGACGTCAATGGTCTTTTGGCGAGTAATCCCTTGCATCTGATTGTCCTTTGTAGGAGCCCAGACTTCATCACCCCGCACGATGAAGAAGTTAACTGAGTTACACGTCTTCACGAAACCGCGTAGGTCAAGCATAAGCGCCTCGTCGACGTTCATCACATTCGCGTGAATGCAAGCTTGAACATCCGTCGCTTTTGAGATGTGATTCCACTGCTCGTCCTTGACGTCAGGCGGGCCACGACGGACCCATGTTGTCGCAAGTCTCAAACCTCTCGACTTGGAGTTTGGATCAACAGCCTTGGATTCGGGAATGATGACGATAAGAGGAAGGCCAATGTTGACCTTTGGGTTTTGGTAGGGTGTAGCCTTCAGGCCACGACTCACAACAAGTCTGATGTGAACATGCTCATCGTCCCCCATGTCATTCGCATCAAGCGTTTGGTGAATGAGGTCGAGAAGATCTCCTTTCGATAGACCGAGGTCCATGTACATGGCCTTTGCGGATTGGAAAAGGCGGTTGATATGCTCTTTGGCGAACTGAACTCGGCCCTTGTTTGCACGAATACCTTCCTTCGCTAGTGTTAGTCATTTGCCGTCATATTTTGTGCAGTAGAACCTACCCAGATGCCATCGCCGATCAGGAAATTCGAGTCAAATACTGAGACTACAGCCTCTGCTCGAGGTACCAAATTGAACTGTCCAGTGACGCCATCACGAATTCCAACCTAAATATCCGTCAGTCACCATCATGCGCATACTTTGTGAGACAACTTACCTTGATAGAAGCATTTTTCGCATTTGGCACTGAGCTATGCGTTGAGCCTCCATGGCTTCCCTGCTTCGCGTTTGTCATATTTAATGTTATCAAGGAAACACTTTGTATGGGTCTTCGATTTCGTGATATCGAGATGGAATGGTTCAATTCAGTCAAATCTTATATCTCCGAGAATTTTAACACGGCTCATGTTGGATCTTCGGACCGTGGAGGTGAGCTCGGTGTCCACCGGATGGCAAATTCGGTCGTGACCGAGCTGACTCGCGCGAACGAGGGGATAGTCCGATAAGGCGTGAATCATCTGCTCACTACTCGCGTCTGTGGAAAGCCTCGAACTTCAATCCAAGGCGATAAGACGTTGCAAAACTTAGGATAATTCATGACACTTTCAGGATCAATTTAGTATGAATTGAGTATAGCCATTAATGAATTTATTTGATGCAGAGTTTTCTCTCCTCACGACCGTTTCATAAGTCTGTTATCAACATCGGCCAACTACCCACTGTAACTTGACGTGATCGCAAGGCTCCCCAATCGTCATCGGCATTCAATCTGGTTCGCTGCTTATCATGCCCAACCCCAGATAACAAGGCGGGGTGATAGGCTAGGACTCCTCAAAGCAGTAAAGTCCCCTCGGTAGCGTCCGAGTAGTGAGCTCGGTGGTGACCGAGCGTCTCGTTGTACACCGAAGCCTAACAACTACAACGATAAACTCCCCGTTGCAGCGAAATTTGGCCCCGCTATACCCGGGGAAGTGGTAGACTAACTTTGTAGCATCAGAACTCATAAAGACGACCATGCGAAGCATCTAAAGATCGTCGAGGGACTTCTCATCTCGCCTCTAGACTTGGACATCCTCCATAAATTTGCATCATGTCGCAGACTCCCAAGACTGAGCAACGCCAGGCCAAGGATATGGCTCAATCTGTTGCTTCTGATCGCGAGCAAGATGAGATTCTTGAGTTGACCAAGGCTCAATCGAAGCGACTCCTCCTCAAGACAGATCTGGTTGTCATGCCGCTTGCTGTTCTGTCTATGACACTCGCCTTCTTGGACAAGGTATGCTTCATCAAACGATTGCTGCCGATTGATAACTAACTCTCCATAGAATGCTTTGGGATACGCCGCCATTTTCGGTATCAAGGAAGATGCCCACCTCAAGCCCCAAGAGTACAGTTGGCTCAGCAGTATCTTCTACTTCGGTTACCTCGCTATGGAGTTTCCCAACCTCTGGCTGATGACCAAGATTCCTATTGGTAAATACGTCGGTGGTTGTCTCACTCTATGGGGTATTGCCCTTTGCTTCATGGCTCTCTGCCATAACTTTGCAGGACTTGCGACTATCAGATTCCTCCTGGGTGTTTTTGAAGCTGCTGTGCTACCTTGCATGATGATCATCAACTCGATGTGGTATTTGAGGAATGAGCAGCCTCTTCGAACTGCGTTTTGGTATAACACTTTCGCCGGCGTATTTGGCGGTATTCTGTCTTACGCCATTGGGCAGATTAATGGATCGCTATCCACTTGGAAGGTCAGTCCATTCCCTCTTACACGACGTCCAATTGCTGATAGGAGATTGTAGTACATCTTTCTCATCTATGGATCTTGCACTATTCTAGCTGGAGCTCTCGTCTTCTTCGGTCTTCCCGATACTCCCTCTAAAGCATGGTTCTTCACAGAAGAGGAAAAGAAGCTCGCGATGATCCGTCTCGCACCCAATCAGACGGGTATCGAGTCAAAGAAGGTATGCAGCGACACAATCCCTTTCAGATGAACTGAGGCTCACATAGCTCTAGAAATTCCAAACTGCTCAGATCTTTGAGGCTCTTCGTGACCCCAAGTGCTACTGCATCTGGCTCGGCGTCTTTGGCTATGCCCTCGCCAACGCAGGCATCACAAACTTCAATCCTCTCATCATCGCCGGATATGGATTCAGCAAGACCAAGACTGTCTTGATGGCCACTCCTCAAGCAGCGGTTGCCATGATCAGCCAGGCCATCCTCACCACTGTTGCGTTCTTCATTCCTAACCTGCGATGTATCTTCTGGATCTTTGGTGCGCTCATGGGTCTTGTTGGAGCGATTATGGTGCACTCACTCGACGTTGCGACACAGCGTGACGCGTCTTTGGCGGGTGTCTACCTCATGGGCTTCTACAACGTCCCTTGGGTGTTCTTGCTCAGTCTCTCTTCGTCCAACACTGCTGGCGCGACAAAGAAGAGTTTCATGGGTATCTCCATCGCGATTGTCTACGGTATGTACCATCTCACTATCACTCACATTGGCTCCGTCCACTAACTTAAGGTTCACAGCTGTTGGCAATATTGTCGGTCCTCAATTCTTCCTTGACAGACAAGCACCCACGTATGCCCTCGGCATCGGCTCTATGCTTTTCGCATTTGCCTTGATGGCCGCCACTGGTCTGGCATACTATGTTCTCTGCGGTATAGAGAACAGGAGACGCAACAAGCAATATGGCAAGGCTCATGACGACACTGATATTGGACTGGAGGCCGAAAGGAGCGACAAGACGGATTGGCAGAATCCCAACTTCCGATACACTTACTAGAGGAGCATGGGCTTTGCCCGAGATAGACTTCTCCCGATTAATTGATATAGTGCACAATCTCGCCCTGCTTAATTGTAAACCGACCGACACGACGCGTGATGTTCGCGTACCGAATTTCGCGAGTTCGTTTGTACAACTTTGTAGCACAATAATGTACGTAAAACCTTAGTAATTAATCGTAAAAAGGCATTGCTACAAGCATAAAGACATGTCAAACGCTGTAAAGTCAGAAGTGGAAAGCCAGAGACGTACTCTCATCTTCAAGATTGCGGCCTGATTCAGTGGGCCCGTAGTCAGTTCCTCACGAGGCTACCCTGTACGGAGTATGTTGCTATGAAACGTCCAGGTCTGCTCCGGAATATGGGATTGCCTGACTGAAAATGTGGTTTGAAGTAAGAAAAAATGATAATAAATTTTAATTGATAGATTTTGACTTAGCATTCAATTATCATTATTTAGCGAGAAGCTAGACATGCATCAGCATGAACCAAACAGCGTTTGTAATGCATAAGGTTAAGCCATTATGATTTCTGAGCTTATCGATGCCGGATAACACTGAGATAACGGTCGGCTCGGTAGATGCATAATTCCGAACCTTTATGGCGTTAACCATGATGTCCCCACTGTTTTCGGATGGGTGCGAGACATTTTGACTTGGCCCGTCATTCATCTCCTTGAAGAAGATACAGACAAAAGATATATCGTTACCCTAAACAATAATGTTCCATGCTTTCAGCTCTCCAACCTTCTGTTTCAAAAGCATGCAGTCGATGTCGGTCACGTAAGGTCAAAGTGAGTCCATCTACAAGCAACAAGTAGTTTCTGGGAGACTCGGCTGACACCGAGTCTAAGTGCGATCTCAGAGTTCCGCAGTGTACAGCATGCGGCCGACAAAATGAAGCCTGTAATATCACAGACTGTGTATCTTATCCATACGCAGTAGTGAAAGCTCTCCAAGACAGGATCAACGACCTCGAAGCAAGACTGAGACTGGTCCCAACACCCAATGAGACCGTTCCCGAGCCAGTGCCAGAACCATCGGACGTGAATCCGGAGCCCCGTGCTGATCTGCAGAAGGAGGCTGAAGAAGTGGGTTTCCTCACAACGGGGGGATCAGATCTGTACTCAGGCAGCAAGTATGGTAAGTGAAGATCGATTTTGTTGATCAATTGAAGACCCTGCTGATCTTTGATCTGCTGCTTCAGTCGGCAGCGCGGCCGGATCGACATTTGCGAGGATCTTCTTCAAGCAGCTTAATCTTGTTCCCTCGTGGGATTCCGGGAGCCGGGGAAGTGGTCTTGAACAACCCCTGTGTGAAGCAATTGCAGCACTCCCGCCCCAGCCTATTGCAAGGGCCCTTCTCAGCATTTTCATCTCTAGGGTACACATTTGGTGGCCGTTTTTACAGCTTCCGCATTTGAGAAGGGTATTTCAACGGATCTATGAGAGTCCGAGGCAGTGTAATGAACATGAAAAGTTTACTGCATTCGCTATTCTAGCACTAGCAAGCTGCCAACTGACCACGAAAGATGCCCAGTCTCCAGCCATGATGGACCTCAACGACTCCAATGCATACTTCCAGACCGCATTGCGCTTCTTCAATAACTTTAGTGACCACCCGAGAGACCTCTTCGGGATACAAGCAGTGTTGCTTCTGGCGATATGGATGCTAGACTCGTCTCACAGCAGCCACAATAACGACCTCTGGCAGCTCAGCCGGTACATCATGTCGGCCGCCATTGAAGCAGGACTCCACCGTCACAACAAAGACTGGGGTTTCACAGCTGAAGAACTGGAGATCCGGAATAGGACGTGGTGGTGTGCATACAACCTGGAGCGGTTAGTTGTCTCGCCTGATCGAGAGTTCTGACTCGACTGACCTCACAAACCAGACAAGTTGCGACCCTGACAGGTCGGGTCCTGTCCATTCGGGACCACGCAGTCCACACGATGTTACCCAAACCAGCCACATTCGATGCCCTCACACCCCTTGAGAGTTCCGCGGCACCTATTCTCCACAAACATAATGTTGAGGTTGTTCGTCACACGATTGTATTGCGGAGAATTGGCGGTCGCATCCTTGAGTCGATCTACATAGCGAGAGGGCCAAGCGGCACGGCTATGGATACTACATTCCAGCAGATTTGTGCGACCTCCGATCAAATCCGGAGAGACCTTGAACTCTGGGAGCAGCAATTGGAGGCAATGGGACTGAAGCCATCTCGGGAGTACTCTGAAATGAAGATTGAGTACTGTCTTTTGCAGCTTCTACTGCATAGACCATCGCCGACTTTCATGGTGCCATCACGTCAAATGGCGTCTTATTGCTCCAAGGCTGCATCGACTGCAATCAATCACTGGTCCAAAATCGAGGGCGAATATGGCATTTCTGCTATTTGTCGATGTTTCAGACAACTGCATGATATTATCCTTGTCGGACTAGCGGCTCTGTACTGCGACTGGTAGGCTGAACGAGCTAAACGAGCTGAAGCCTGGAATGTGACTGACATGCTTATCCTGCAGGCAAGCGATGGCCCTACCACAGACTGGACATGACACCCCGAGGCCCCATCGACACTTCAACGACACTGACACGTGCCTGGACCTGATCGGCCGAGGCATAGCTAATATGAGGGCACCGAATTTGGCAAAGTACAAAGACTTGTTCCAGGCTGTGAGAAATAAAGTTTATGCCAAGACGATTTTCACCAGCATTAGTCCAGGGGCTATGAACTCGGCCATTTCCCCTGGCACAATGTCACAAGGGCTGATTTTTAATGCTAACGATGATATTATGTTTTCGATGGGTGATGGGGTAGAAGCATATGTTAGCCAGGTGAATGAGTTCTTGGATGGCGGGGGGTTCAATATTGACGAGGCTCTTGATGCGTGGTACGATGCTTTGATGGGGGAGATACAAAACGGAGATGCACAGATGATGGAGTGATACTCAAGGGAAAAGAGTCGAAAATAGCCAATTGTTGACTGCAATTGGACGAGATATTGGTATCAATAGAACTGTTGTACTCCGTAATGTTACGAAATAACCAGTGGGAGGCAAGAGAACCTGAGACCCTTATCCTAAGTGATGAAAAGGGTTAGGCAATCTAGTCTAAGTTTAGGTGAGTTTTTACGGGATTTATTTTAGCATCATCTCCTAAAATCTAATATTTTCTCGCTCCCTGACGATAACAACAATATAAAGGCGTGGCTGATGTCGACGTCGTCATCAGTGAGACAGTTGAGCCGTTAGCCCGTAGTTGACAGCTGACAAAAGAAGCTAGCACATCGTTGGCTCCGTCGTAAACCCCTGTTCAGCTGGAGGAGCCTCCAAATGGAGCCCCCCACCCGATGCCGAGACATTCAACTTCAGCCGCCTAAAACACTCGACCAATCGCGGAGTTTCAAAATGACTCTGGTCAGCAAAACAAAAGTGGATGAATTGTATTAAGTAAGGATGAACTAATAGATCGATCTCCTGCATGTCTTAGATGCATAGGTACAAGGGGCACTGTAAAATTCTGAAAGCTCGATTTATTATGAGAAGAGAAACCCCACATTCTGACTCGACGGCACCGAATACCATTTGCCATTCTGACTAGATGTAGAGAGGATACAAGACCATGGCAGCAAAGAGGACGGCTTTGAGGACAACTGATCTGGTCACCTTGTTGCCGGGTGCGTGGCCAGTAACGACAACGGCGGATGGACTAGCGTCATCAGAAGGAGAGGCCGATTCCGATCCCGCTTCATTTCCGTCTCCGTGCCCGGCTTCATTACCCGCTGCAGTAGAGGCTCCGTTGGGTGCATCCACAGTGGTACTGTGAGAACTAGCGCCCGCACCAGCCGGCGATTCGGGAGCGCCGGTGTTCTTAGCGCCCTCGGGTAATTCGCCTATTCCAGCACCATCGTGCTTGGAATCTGAACCACCAGAACCACCAGGGACCTGTGACGGTTTCTCGGCATCGGGCAATTCAGGACCACCGCGGGAAATCCACGGGTACACGCTCTCAGCAGGAGAAACAGGCGTGACGGTCTTGTGAACAACGGCCGTGACAACCGAAGTCAGAGTAGAGCCAGCCTTGGCGGCCCCACCGTGAGATCCCTGAGCAGCTGTGGCTGACTCGATAGGGAGAGTCAAAGTAGTGGTTACGGGGTGCTCGCCACAGACGTGGCAGATAACGGCTGTGGTGGTGAAACCAGGAGGACACTCGGTGGGGGCAGGTCTCTGGCAGTGAGACGAGGCGCAGGGGGCGGTGATGGTATAAGTATGTACACCTGGGCCATTGGGGCCGAGGGTTGGGAGGGCGGTGGTGTAGATGAGTGAGCCGCCGTCTGTCACATGACCGTGGCCAGAGCCAGAGCCACCAGAACCAGAGTCGGAACCATGGGGCCCAATGGTCGAGGTAGGATAGATGCTGGTCATAGTGACAGGGGAAAGAGTGCTCGTCACAGTACAGTCTTCGGGAATCGAAGGCTGTCCTCGCCTGATGGGCAGCCGGATGGGCAACCAAGAGGCATGACTAACAGCGGGAAGGAGGAAAATGAGCGGAGTGAACAACATGATTAACGAGTGAAGCGGTGATATGTGCGTTGGTGCTCTCTAGCCGTGACAAGATGGTTGGAGTATTTATGTTTTTCGCGTTGGCATGTCTCTAACCATTTCCAAAGATCACGCTTCAGTGAAGTCTTCTCAACAACAATCACATCAAATCCGGCACGCGATCCCCTTCAGTATTGATCTAGCCCCCCCTTGAAAGTAGAAGCAAAGTTAATCACATCGCTTAAATCTCCAAGACTGGCTGGAATGTCCCCTGCATTGGTTCATGATACCATCACGACTTGCAGTCCCGCAGGGACAAAGTGAAAACCGATGTCTTTCTAAACCGACTATCCGGATTGGGTTTGCAACTCGTCTATTCTAGACAATGATTGGAACTGCCAACGGGCACACCCAGCTGAAAATCATAACCGGATGTAGAAGGTCTGTCTCGGCAATGCCCTTCCTACCAACGGAGATCGTTACACAACCTCTCCCTCAAGACCCCCTCCCATCCTATCAAATCCCCGTTATATCCACTTTCACCCATTCAGATCCCGCGGGTAACGACTCTATCTTAGCTAGGGCAGAGTTAATATGGCTTATACTTCAGGGCCTTCCGAATCATCACCAACGAGTCAACCAAAAAGGGTTCCCCCTCAACACCATCCCAAGACCTTACGATGCCTAAAGCAGACAGAGGGATATTTGAAAAGGATAATATCATGACATTCTAGGAATTTAGTGGCGTTATGAAGCGAGAAGATAACGAATACGGTTGATTTATCCTCGATATAGCTTCTAAGCGAGGTGGGCTGGAAATAACTTCACTTGAAAGCTTTACCATCTTTGCATTCCTGACGGTATGTCTTCGCCCTTGCCCAGATGCTTAGAGAATAACTCATCGAGACAAACCTTAGTAGCTAGCTTGAACATGCCACTCTCGCGAGTGATATGTTCGCTTTAGGGAAGTCATTCGTGATGTTCTCCATCCCCTTAATTAGAACCTTATCCATAAATATCAGAGTCTTCTGCAGCTAGAAGACTCGATGTCAACCACCAACACTCTCTTTCTTCATCCCTTTGTTACAACAATCGTTTTGGGTGTCGTTCGCTTCGACTATGCGTCTTCGTCGTTTCATCCCTGAGCTTCTGCTCCTGGGCTCAACTACCCAAGCTCGACCTACGGAAGAGTGCCCTGATGGGGTTTCTATCGTCAAGGTCCAGCCTGAGGTTATCGTTGGGCTTCAGCCTGTCAGTATCAGTGCTGTGTTTCCTAGTAATACGGTGCTTACTATTGATGGGACTACGATTCCTATCACTGGTGCTCCTACTACCTTGGTCACTGCGTTCACTATCACGAAGACTTCGACTAGGTACATCACTGGGTAAGCTTATCCGTTCCTCGGGCCTGGAATAGACTAGTTCTAATGACTTGCATTTAGGAACCCGGAACCGTACTTTACTGGCCCCTACACGACCATCACTAGTAACGACCCCGGATCGAACCCCACTACGATCACCCGAGCCCCGTCTGGCAATGACCACACTGGAACTGTTATCATAGTCAACCCATCGGGTGGCTCCGGTGGTTCCGGTGGCACACGTCCTGCCTTCACTGGCCCGTACACGACTATCACAAACAATGGACCTCCTGGAAGTCACCCTACCACTTTGACTCTTCCTCCTGGTGGCAATGACCCCAGTGGAACGGTCATCGTGGTTGTCCCCTCTGGTAGCCAAAGCAAGACCTTCACAGGTCCATACACGACTATCACGGCTGATGGACCGGGGTCTCAGGGTACCACAGTGACACTCCCTCCTTCTGGTACTGGTGGTGTTGGAACTGTCATTGTGATCGAGCCAACATCTCATGGTTCCAAGCCCTCTTCCACCAACACAGGTAAGTCTCCGGCAACGACTCTCACTATCTTACCATCTGGCACGGATGGCACTGGCACTGTTATCGTTATTGGACCTACGACAACTTCTGGATCTGGACATGCTTCCTCTGGTGGCTCGGTTCATACCACTGCTGGAGGCTCTGGTGTCCCCAACCCCAACTCTGTCACTTCGAAGGGTACCTTCACTGGTCCGTTCACCACCATTACTGGTATCAACACCGGTTCGACTGGTACGACCGTGACACTCCCTCCCTCTGGCACAGGCTCTATCGGCACTGTCATTGTCCTCGAGCCTAGCACCAGTGCTCAGAAGACCACCTTTACAGGGCCTTTCACTACTATCACCGGGGTCAACACTGGTTCTGCTGGAACTACTGTCACACTCCCCCCCTCAGGCACTGGCAGTATCGGCACGGTTATTGTCCTTGAGCCCAGCACAACTGGACCGCGAAGCACCTTCACTGGCCCCTTCACTACAATCACCGGCGTCAACTCAGGAAGTCTGACTGCAACACTTACACTGGCCCCATCTGGCTCTGACCCAACCGGCACGGTTGTCATCCTGGAGCCTTCAGTTACTGCTCCTGCCTCTAGCTTCACAGGCCCTTTCACTACCATCACCGGTATCAACACCGGCACTGGTGTTGCGACTCTCACTTTGGCACCCTCGGGTACTGACTCAACTGGAACTGTTGTCATTCTTGAGCCGTCTTCCACTAAGCCTTCAAGCACTTTCACTGGTCCTTTCACCACCATCACGGGAGCTGGTCCCATCCCGACCACCGTCACCCTTCCTCCCTCAGGTGGTGACCCGAGCGGTACTGTTATCGTGATTGGTCCTCCTTCAAGCACAACCTTTACTGGACCTTTCACTACGATCACTGGTGTGAATACTGGCACCGGTTCTTCTACAGTCACCCTGCCTCCCTCTGGTACCGATACTATCGGCACAGTGATCGTCTTAGAGCCCTCAACAACCAAGACTTTCACAGGACCTTTCACTACCATCACCGGCGTGAACACTGGGACTGCAACTGGTGCCTCAACTGTGACTCTTCCCCCTTCTGGCACTGACTCAGTCGGCACTGTGATTGTTCTTGAGCCCTCAACCCGCACAACCTTCACTGGTCCTTTCACGACCATTACTGGCGTCAACACTGGCACTGGATCTTCTACAGTTACTTTACCTCCTTCTGGCACCGACACCATCGGTACAGTTATCGTGCTCGAGCCTTCTACCAGCCCCAGCGCCACTGGACCATTCACCGGACCGTTCACCACTATCACTGGTGTCAACACCGGAAGTGCAACTGGTGCTTCCACCATCACTCTGCCTCCCTCAGGCACTGACACTATTGGCACGGTTATCGTTTTGGAGCCTTCCACTCGTACCACTTTCACTGGTCCCTTCACAACGATAACCGGCGTCAACACTGGCACAGCTACTGGCGCTTCTACGTTGACCCTCCCTCCTAGTGGTACAGATACAGTCGGCACTGTCATCATCCTAGAGCCTTCCACTTCTGCAGTCCCAACAACCTTTACAGGTCCATTCACTACCATTACAGGCGTCAACACTGGAACTGCAACTGCCCCTTCAACTCTGACCCTGCCTCCTTCTGGCACGGATACTATCGGTACTGTTATCGTCTTAGAGCCTTCAACTTCAGCTACACCTACCACTTTCACTGGACCCTTCACGACCATCACGGGTGTGAACACAGGAACTGCAACTGCCCCTTCAACTCTGACTCTCCCGCCCTCGGGTACAGATACTGTCGGTACCGTCATTGTCTTGGAACCTTCGACCTCAGCTTCAGCATTCACTGGGCCCTACACTACCATCACAGGCGTGAACACTGGTACAGCGACTGGAGCTCAGACCGTCACTCTGCCACCTTCTGGTACTGATACAATCGGCACTGTGATTGTTCTGGAACCATCTACAGCTGCTACCCCAACCACGTTCACAGGCCCATTCACCACTATCACTGGCGTGAATACGGGCACAACTACGGGTGCCCAGACCGTCACCTTGCCGCCCTCTGGAACCGATACTATCGGCACCGTTATTGTGTTGGAGCCCTCAACTTCAGCTCCTGCTTTCACCGGGCCTTACACTACCATAACTGGTGTCAACACGGGTACTGCGACTGGAGCTTCGACCATCACACTCCCTCCATCTGGAACAGATACCATCGGTACAGTCATTGTGTTGGAACCTTCAACATCAGCACCTGCGTCAACATTCACTGGTCCATTCACCACTATAACTGGTGTCAGCCCAGGTACCGCCACAGGAGCCTCAACAGTCACTCTCCCACCGTCAGGAACTGATACCATTGGAACCGTCATCGTGCTCGAGCCATCAACATCAGTCCCTGCTTCGTCGTTCACAGGTCCCTATACCACCATCACAGGTATCAACACAGGTACAGGCACAGGGGTATCCACCATCACTCTGCCCCCAACAGGAACTGACACCATCGGAACTGTCATTGTTCTTGAACCTTCGACTTCGGCTCCTGCCTCGACATTTACTGGGCCTTTCACCACTATCACTGGCGTCAACACAGGTACCGCTACTGGTGCATCTACCTTGACACTTCCCCCGTCAGGCACAGATACTATCGGCACTGTCATCATCCTCGAGCCCTCCACTTCAGCACCTGGTTCTACCTTCACTGGTCCCTTCACCACCATCACAGGTAGTGGACCCATTGAAACAAGTATAACTCTGGCGCCATCTGGAACGGATCCTATCGGTACCGTGATCGTGATCGAGCCCACGCCTACTTCGACTGTATCCCCTGGAGCCACCGGAACTAGCGATGGCTCAGGTGTTTCATCAACCTCTGATGGTTCTCAAGGTCAGTCAACGTCTTCCCCCGGAAGCTCCGACTCTGGCGCTTCAAGCACTTCCGATTCCCCCTCCCAGCAAAGTTCAGATGTTTCTTCTTCCCCATCCTCTACCTCTGATTCCTTCACCGATGGCAACTCTGGTTCTGCGAGCGACACTTCCACTGGCTCTACAGTACCTCCATCTGGAGTCTCATCGGTTGATTTGTCAGCTTCTGGTACTGGTAGCTCCGAGTCTGCCTTCAGTACCTCAGGTCCCGTATCCCAGGAGAGTTCGGGTGCTTCTTCGGTATCCTCAGCTTCGGATACCGAGACCAACGGCGGCACCGTTGGTACTGAGTCTCCAAGCACTACCTTTACTGGCACCGATGGATCTTTGACCACTACTGCTGCTTCAGGATCACCACCAACCTCTGGCTCGCAGAGTCAAGAGACGTCTGGTGCTGGAGGCCCGGGTACCTCTGGTACGGTATCCCAACAAAGCTCAGAAGCATCCGGTTCCTTTACCAACGGCAACACTGGTAGCTCTGGTGGCACCGACACTGGCCTAGCAAGTAGCACTGGCCTTGGCGAGTCTACTGGTTCTCCATCGGGTACAGAGTCAACCTCTGGAGCTGGTAGCGAGTCTACTGGTGCTGGTAGCGAGTCCACCTCTGGAACCGATAGCGTGTCCACTGGTGCTGTTAGTCAGTCATCCTCTGCTACGGGAAGCTCTGATGGAGCTTCAAGCACCTCCGGCGCCGCGTCACAACAGGGTTCTGATACCTCATCGGTCCCAGCTACAGAGACTGGTAACACCGCTGCCACTAGCTCCACGAGCACCACTTCTGGTGGTCCTGAAGTTGTCACACAGGGTCAATTTACCGGGCCTTTCACTACTATGACAACTACTGGTCCGACTCCTGGGACAACTACGCTGCCTCTGCCGTCCGGCTGCCCGATCCTCATGCGTCGAGACGGACAAGATATGCGATCAGCTGACTGCACGGCCACAGTCATTGTGACCTATGGCCCATCGTCGACGGAGATTTCCTCTGGAGCTGTATCCTCCGAGCCCGGTTCAGAGACGTCTTCGTTTGGATCAGGTGCTGCATCTGAGACCAATGGCAGCACTGGCGGTCCTGAAGCATCATCAACAGAGGTTTCTTCTGGAGCTGTGTCCTCTGAGTCCGGTTCAGAGACGTCTTCATTCGAATCAGGTACTGCATCTGAGACCAATGGCAATACTGGCGGTCCTGGTTCTGGAAGTACCAGTTCTAGTGGCTTTGGAGGAACCTCCACTGAAGCTCCCTCAGCTTCATCTTCCGGTGACTCTGAAATAACTTCTACTGAGGTCCTTTCAGGAGCTTCCTCCTCTGTAACTGGTCAGGAGGCTACTTCAGCCCTATCCAGTGCATCTTCAGATACCTTGACCAACGGCAACACTGGCGGCTTCGAGTCTACTGGCACCTCTGATGGCTCTGGTGGATCTTCAACACTTCCCACTGTTGCCACATCTGGCACTGGCGCAGAGACATCTTCAGACGGATCGGGTGCTTCTTCAACTCTAGGGTCGGAGACCACTGGTACCACTGGTGTCTCTGAATCCGGAAGCACTACATCTGGTGGTTCTGAAGAACTATCTACTGAACTTCCTACTGGAGTTCCGTCCTCGCAGTCTGGCTCAGAGACATCCCCAATCGCATCAGGGTCTTCTTCAGATACCGCAACCAATGCTAACACCGGTTCGCCAGGCTCTACAAGCACCACTTCTGGTGGCTTTGAAGTCTCCTCCACTGAAGCTCCCTCAGCCTCGTCCTCTGGATCAGGTTCAGAGTCTAGCGCGGCTCCATCAGGTGCTTCCTCAGATATCTCGACCGATGGAAACACTGGCGGTACTGAGACTGCAAGCAGCACCTCTGAGGGCTCTGACGGATCTTCAACAGGATCAGGAGCTCCCACTGGTGCTACCACCTCTGGGTCTGGTGCTGAGTCTTCCGGAGTCGAGACTTCTGGAGCTGGATCGGGCACTTCTTCAGATTCCCCCTCGGAGACTAGTGGCATCAGTGGCGCTTCTAGCACTACTGGACCCGGCAGTGAAAGTAGTACCTTAGTTGCTTCTGAGGGATTCTCAACGGGAGTTCCCACTGGGCCTGCCTCATCTGGCTCTGGCAGTGAGACTTCTGGCAGTGAGACTTCTGGAGTTGCATCGGGCACTTCTGCGGCGTCAGTTTCAGAGACAGATGGCAACACTGGCGCTACCAGTGGTACTTCTGATGCATCTGCAACAGGAGCTCCCACCGGCGAGACATCATCGGGCTCTGGCGCTGGAACGTCTTCAGCAGCAACTGGTGGTTCCTCTGCTCCGCTCACGGAGACTGGCAACACTGATACCGCGGGTACTGCAAGCAGCACCTCGGGTGCCTTTGAAGGATCCACGACTGGAGTTCCCACTGGTCAAGCATCATCTGCCTCTGGTACCGAGACATCTGGAGCCAATTCAGGTGCTTCGTCTGCTTCACTCACAGAGACTGACACTGGTGCCCCTACCTCTACAAACACTGACGGCTCTGAAGAATCTTCAACTGGTGTTCCCCCTGGTGGTACATCCTCTGACGTCGGCACTGAGACCTCAGCAGGATCGGGTGCTTCTTCAACCGCCGCTGGAGAGGAGTCAAGCACTGGTGCCTCAGCTACTACAGCTGGCACGTCTGATGGCTCTGGAGGCTCTTCAACAGGTATTCCTACTGGCGCTACTTCATCTGGTACTGGCTTGGAGACCTCGGGTGCTTCCTCGACAATTGTCGAGGAATCAAGCACCGGTGCCCCTGCCTCTACCACCGCTGCCTCTAGCGATCTTGAAGGATCTTCAACAGGAGCCGCCTCTGGTGCTACATCATCTGGTTCAGGTTCAGAGACCACCCCGGCAGAATCAGCTGCTTCCTCTTCAGCTGATGCTGGCGAGTCAGGCACTACCGGCGCCGTCGCTTCGACTACCAGTGCATCTGAGGGATCTGAAGGATCTTCGACTGGGGTTCCCTCTGGAGCCTCTTCATCAGACCTCAGCTCTGAGACTTCATCCTCTGGACCTGAGGCCTCATCTGGAAGCTCTGGTACCTCTGAGTCTACTGGTGCCACTTCATCTTCTGGATCTGGTGCATCTTCTTCGGCTTCAGCTCCAGAGACTGACAGCACTGAATTCCCTGTCTCTACCAGTGGTACCTCTATCGACACAGAAGCTTCTTCTACTGGGCTTGCAACTGAGGCGTCATCTGACTCTGGTGTAGAGACTGCTTCAACTGGTTCTGGTTCAGAAACTGCTGCAACTAGCTCTGGCTCGGAGACAACCTCCACTGAACCCGGTGCAGAGTCGACTTCAACTGGATCAGGAGTTTCATCTAGTTCTGGTTCAGAGACTACATCTACTGGATCTGGTTCGGAGACTGCTTCAACTGGCTCTGGCTCAGAGACTGCATCTTCTGGATCCGGTGCCTCTACCGGAATTGCCACTGAGGCTTCCACCGGTTCAGGCTCAGAGACCACGTCAGCTGAAACTTCCACTGAAGCTTCATCATCTGACTCTGGTTCAGAGACCACCTCAACTGGAGTCGAGGCTTCAACTGGTGCTCCCACTGAACTCACTTCATCTCAGTCAGCCCTCGAGACATCTTCAACTGGATTCGAGGCCACATCTGATAGCACCACTGGACCTACCTTCATGACTTTCACCTCATCGGGATTCATTACACGAATCTCTAGTTCATTATCTTCTTCTGAAGAGATCACTGACATTTCATCAGGCCCTGATACCTCTAGTTCTCCTGCAACCGGCGCTTCCTCAACCTCTGACTCAGGTGCCGCTACTACCTCATCGGGAGCTGGAACCGAGACTTCTAGTTCCGCCGGAGAGCCTTCAAACACTTCTTCAGGTTCTGATGNNGCGCCGCCACTACCTCATCAGGACCTGATGCTTCTTCTAGCTCTGGTGTTAACACATCTGCTCCTCCCGCTGAGTCTTCGTCTGATGCTGGTGAGTCTTCCGGTACCTCAGGCGCTGCCTCAGAGACCTCTTCTGGCGCTGGTTCTGAGAGTACCTCAGCGTCTGCCACTTCTGGAGCCGGTGGGGAGTCCTCAGCGGCTTCTTCATCTGGACCTGAGTCAACTTCCGATGGATCCTCTGCTACAACCGATGCTGGCTCGGACACTTCTAGCACTGCAGCTACCGCTGGTGAATCCTCGGGAGCTTCATCTGCTTCGCCTGAGTCCTCTTCTGCCGCGTCCTCGGAACCCACTGAGACATCTGCCATTTCTACAGACTCTGGAGAGTCCTCTGCGGCCACATCGGATGCTGCTTCTGAGACTTCCAGTGACTCTGCCGTGAACACTTCATCCGATAGTGGCGCCTCTTCTGGACCTGCTACCTCCGGTACCCCAGAGACTTCCTCAGGTGCCGCTGCTAGCTCAGAAGCTTCCAGTGATGCTTCCGCTGCCCCCACATCTGCAACATCCGAGCAGTCTTCTGCTACTTCAGATGGCCCTGCCGAGACTTCCAGTGGTGATAGCGCCAACAGCTCTTCAGATGCTGGTGCCTCATCAACCTCCGGCGCTGCTACCTCTGACGTTCCCGAGACTTCTTCAGGTGCCTCAACCAGCGACTCTCCCGCCAGCTCTACTGCTGCGCCAACCGATGGATCCTCTGCTACATCGGGTGCCCCTGCAGAAACATCCAGTGATTCTGGAGCTGGTATCTCCTCAGATGCCGGTGCCTCGTCTACGGCTGAGGCTGAAACCTCATCTGCACCGGCTGGCGAGACTACATCAGATGTCCCTGCTGAGACTTCCAGTGATGCGGGTGCCAGTAGCTCTTCAGATGCCGGCGCCTCATCTACCTCTGATGCTTCACCAACTTCGTCCGCCAACACTGAGTCCTCATCTGCTCCCGCTGAAGAGTCTTCATCTACAGCTGATGTACCTGAGTCATCCTCATCCGGTGCTGAGCCTACCAGCACTTCCGATGACTCTGGCGTCAGTGCCACGTCGTCTGCCGCCACCTCAGACACTCCCGAGACTTCTTCTGCTGTCCCCGTCGAGACATCTAGCGACACTGGTGCAAACAGCTCCTCAGACTCTGCGCCTGCCACATCTTCTGACGCAGCTGAGACTTCTTCAGCTGGTACTGAACCTACCAGCAGCTCCGAGCCTGTGGCTAGTACTACCTCTTCGCCCGCCGAGGAGTCCTCTTCACCAGCTACCTCAGATGTCGTCGAAACATCTTCTGGTGTTCCCGCTGAGACCTCTTCTGCTTCCTCTGCCGAGACGTCCAGCGCTGCTCCCGCCAATAGCTCCTCTGAGGGAGCTGGTTCATCCGCGCCTGCGACCTCCGAAGCACCCGCTGAGACCTCCTCCAGCGCTCCTGTCGAGACCTCTAGTGATGCCCCCGCCAGCAGCTCCTCTGATTCTGCTCCTGCAACCTCTTCTAACGCGGCTGAGACATCTTCGGCGGGCACCGAACCTGCCAGCAGCTCTGATGCTGCCGCCAGTACCACCTCCCCAGCTGAGGAGTCGTCAACGCCAGCTACCTCGGATACCCCCGCTACCTCCTCCGACGTACCCGCTGAGACCTCTTCTGGCGCCCCTGTTGAGACTTCCAGTGATGTTTCAGCCAGCTCCTCCGCAGCTGAGAGTTCATCTGCCCCAGCCACGTCTTCCGAGCCCGCTGCGACGTCTTCTGCCGACGCTGAGTCCACCAGCAGCGCAGCCGATACGTCTTCAGCCCCTGTCGTGACATCTACCCCCGAGTCCTCCTCTGCTGCCCCCGAGACCAGCGTCGAGCCCACCTCATCTGCTGCTTCATCCACTGCTGCTGAGTCCTCCTCTGCTGCTGAGACATCTGCTCCCGAGTCCTCCTCTGCTACCCCTGAGTCCTCCTCTGCTGAGTCCTCATCCGCCGCCTCCTCAACCGCTGCTGAGACATCTGCCGCTGAGTCTTCCTCTGCTGCGCCCGAGACCAGCGTCGAACCCACATCATCCGCCGCTGACACTTCTTCTGCTGCTTCCTCCACCGCTGCTGAGACATCCGCTCCCGAGTCTTCTTCAGCCGCACCAGAGACAAGCGTGGAGCCCACGTCATCCGCCGCAGAGACATCTGCTGAGCCTGCTACGACCGAAGCCCCAACCTCCGCCAGCCCAACCACTCCTGAGCCCCAGACCTCCTCTGCAACCGAGTGTATCCCTTCGCCCAACGTCTCAGGTTCTTGCACCGTGGCTCTCCCCGCTGCCTGTGCACAGCTCGAGACTACCAACGGCCTAGCCCTCGTCCCTGTCCTCGCTCTCTGTACTACTGCCCTCGGCCCCTATGCCGTCGGTAACGTTGCCTCCTGTCTCGCGACCACCCCCATCGTTAGCTCTTCCGGTTTGAGTATCTTCAACTGTGTCGTCGATGCCCTGCAAGAGCGTTGTATCACAACTCTTCCCGATTCTTGTAAAGATCTGGCAAATGCCAATGGTCTTGAGCTTGTTGCCGATGTCGCCGTTTGCGCTGTTGCTCTCGGTCCCTTTGCCGCTGGAAGTGCTGCTACATGTCTCTCCACTGGTGACATCACTGGCAGTACAACGGGCACCAGCATCGTTGAGTGCCTCGAGATTGCTTTTGGTCTTAAGTCTGGCTCAAGCACCGTTACTGGCCTCCCATACTGCGCTGAGTCTACGACTACGCCCACGCCAACCCCTACACCAACCCCCCAGCCGGCCTGCTTCACACTACCTGAAGCTTGCCAGAACATTGGCAGTTTGACTGGCTCCGTCGCTATCGCAGTAGCCGCTCCTGCTTGTAGAACAGCACTCGGCAATTACAACACAGGCACCGTGGCGTCTTGCACTACCTCTGGTATCGGCCTCTTCACCTCAGGCTCGGTTGTCGTTAACTGTCTTAACAATGCCCTCTCTGGGACATGTATCTCGACACTCCCGGCGGCTTGTTCCAGCCTTGCCGGGCAAAATGCTGTTCAACTTGCCTTGAACCTCGATGCTTGTAACAGTGCTCTTGGGCCATTCGGAGAAGGAGCGGCGGAAGATTGCTTGAGCGTTCTTCAGGGTAGTGGTGACGCTGTTGTGAGCTGTCTCAACAATGCACTTTTCTTCCCCACTACAGCTAGCTTGGCTAAGTAATGGTAACTCCTAGTATGGTTGGGAGAGAGACTGCAAAGTGTTTGCCTGCGTGGGACTTTTCTTTTTGTAACCTTTTCCTTGCGTAACTTATTGGATCTTGGGCCGTCAATGTCAATAGGACATGTGGCGATGGTAGACACTGGGCTAGTACAGTAGCTCGTAATAGTCAATTCACTTCCATTCTACCACATATGACTACGAACCTAAACCCATCATAAGCTTATAGCAAATTACCTAAACTCATCATAAACTTATAACAAGTTCCCTAAGCTTTTATCATTTAGGATCAAGGTTACCTCTCATTCCTTATGCATCGCCATGTCGTCCATCTTCTTCTGTCCAATCGCATTCGCACCGACAGGAGCATCAGGTCCATCAAAGATCTCTGCCACCTCCTCAAGAGAATAGCCCTTGGTCTCGGGGAAGAAGAAGAAGATCAAAGTCAAGTGGACAGCAATGGCGACACACCAAACGATGTAGTACTTCCAAGCAATAGCTTCCATAGCAACGGGGTTAGCGAAAGAGTTGTAAACACCCGCCAAGTTGCCAGTGAGCTGGTACAACATAGATGCCTTTGCACGGAGGGAGTATGGTGTAACCTCCATGATATAGGTGGCTCCAATGGGAGAACAGGCGTGATACCAGAATGAAAAGACAAAGATCATGGCCAAAACTGCACCAGCGTAGCCAATGTGCTCGAAGTTCTCCTGTTGGTTGCGGGCAGAGCAGATTGTCCAGATGATGTATGATATACCCATACCCGACATACCAACGAGGAAGAGTCTGCGCCGACCAAACTTGTCAATCATGGTGGCGAAAACCACAGCCGAGAGAAATCCCCAGATCTGGAGACCGGCGTTGAGAAGAAGCTGGGTCTTGTGGTCGGTGATGTTGATCGAGTTGAGGACCTTGGAGAGATAGTACGAGGTGAGGGCGTTGCCTGACCACTGCAGCATGGCGGGGATGTACAGAGCAAGGAAGAATCGATGCCAGTTACCACGAGTAGAGATCCACTCAGCCCAGCGCGACTTCTTCTGAACCTTCTCAATCTCAAGCGTCGCTGTAATCTCAGCCATTTCGAATCGCGCAAGTCTCGAATTGGGGTCTCCGTAGCCATGCCACTTGACGAGAATGTCCTTAGCCTCCTGGTATCGACCCTTGTAGATCAACCATCGAGGAGACTCGGGTGCAAACATGACCAACGAAGCCTGAACAACAGAGAACGCGCCCTGAAGAAGACTGGGAAGACGCCATGCCCAAGAGCTCTGCATCTGGAAGCTTCCGTAGGTGACCCAAGCAGCAATGATAGCACCAAGTGGCCATGAGACCATCATAAAAGACGTCATCTTTCCACGATGCGTCGGGTATGTAACTTCGGAGAGGAGAGGAGGCGCCGCAGTGGAAACAATACCGAGACCGAAACCGATGATGAAGCGTGAGGCAACAAACATGCCATAGTTGTACGAGCAAGTCTGAACAATCGCGCCAACAATGATGGTGACCGATCCGATGAAAATGGGCTTTCTTCGGCCAAGCCAATCGCAAAGTTGGGATGAAATGAGGATCGAGATGAGAACACCGCCGTTGGGTCCAAACGTCATAGCGCCAAGACGCGTTCCCTTGGGTTCGCCGAAGTATGACTGCCATTGAGGTAGCGATTGCGCTCCATTCAGCATACTCGCGTCAAAGCCGGTGGCGGTCTGAGTCAAGAGACCGCTGAGGAGAAGGAGGTTGAGTTTCCATAATGTCCAGTCGGAGTACCATGGCTTGCGATCGCGGGGGATGACATCGGCGAGGACAAGGCCTTGAAAGTCATTGGCGTCAGCGTCGGGAAGGTGAGTTTCTTCGGCAACTTGCTTCGACATCTTGAAAAGAACCAGATTTGACTCAAGTGGAAGTAGAGATGGTTGAGTCTGGTGTTTGTGTTTCGTTTTGAAGATCTCCACAGTCCTTTATATCTACCCAATCTGACTTTGTGGGGTTGGAACCAAGGTTGGCAGTGACATTTCCCTCTCCGGTAGATGAACCGAGGAACTCGTACCATTACAATCAACCCCAAAACCTGCTTGTGGGGGAGACTTGGTCCGATGCCCGCTGCGCGTTTTTACCCCGGATCTACCCCAGATTCGTCGACGTGCCGTGGGGTCTTTGCGCTCGAGTTGGTTAGAGGGTGAGTCCCCGCACGTGAGCGTGACCAGTATTCTTGGTTCGGGGGAAACGGAGCCGATGGGGGCATTCGACCGGCAGCGGGTGAAGGGTCGGAGGTCATTACTCCGGGCATTTCGATGCCGAATTCTCAGATCATTAATGCGAAAAAGGGAAGAATATAGTAGATGACTGGCGTGTTAGTTGCAGCTAACTCGTACGCTTAATTGGCATGACGATCATCGATGTCGCCGGGCTTATTAGTCATTCTTGTAACACTGTGAAGATACAGGGTAACTTGAGGTGTCGCAAGTACTGAGGATTAAATTGATCATGTTATCAACTTTATTATAAAGAATACATTAAGCACAATTGCCATGAGAGTCTGCATGTATTTTAGTATTTATTTATAGAAGTGGAAACGAGAGAATTTAATTGAGAAAACGATGCCCTAATAAATGCGCAACGAGTGCACGGTCAAGCAACATTTCCTTTTACAACTTTACAGGATTCGACATCGGTAGCTTGTGTTGACCTATGGTTTGTTTGAGGTTAGTTAGTGACACTATGGCTAGTCGATAACAAGACAATCAACAGGTATTCTTGAATATTTATTCTCTTTTATGTAAATTTTATATCAAGCAGTTAATTGCATGGCTCGCAGTAAACTCAAGGCTGAGCTTGAGATCTTATCTTATCATATCTAGGATAAGATAAGATGTTATAGATTAGAAACAAAGCTAAGATAAGCTCCGATAAGAAACTTCAAGCCGGAGCAAGTCCTCCACGGTTCATTGTTGAATACCACCGAAAACACGGAGTGTTGAATATAATGAATGGCACACTCCCTCGGGATCCCCGCTGTGAGCCCAATGACACCCAGGCTCCCGCTAGCCCCTTGTGCATTTACGTGACTTGAACTATTGGCAATAAACTGTATGTCTCACCCGTTTAGTTACCTTCTAAGCGCTGAACGCTGAATTGGGTCAAGCGCTCGCAGTTCGAGCTGTAGATATTCAGAGGCAATATCACCTCGCCTACCGAGTGACAAACTAAGCGATTAAATTGATACGAAGGTATCTTAGACTAAAGACTGAAGTTTCAATCTGCCTTACGAATAGAATCCGAACATGTTTAGGTAGCCATGCTCAGCTAGCCACTGTCTGGAAAGTAGTGAGTAGGCACTCAGGCTATCCTGATCAAGCACGAGTCTAGAACGCCACGTACTTATTCTCTATCACATACCTTCCAGCTTTCATCTTGTACGTCCATATGCATCTCGTGGCGTATGCAATGTGATATCTTGTTGCTATCCTGGGCATATGTTTGTGATTGAGAGCAATGTGATAGTGAACTGCTGGAATCTCAGCCAGCCACTTTGAGTGGCGCCGCCAATGATTCATCTGCCTCCCGTGCAACGCAAGCCCAGCTCCAGCTTCGATGGACCGAAGAGCAAAGACTACATAAGTAGACCATTGCGACAGGTTTTCTCTGAAGAATTAGCAAATTACCGAGAATCGAACACACTCTCATACTTTATACCCAAGGAAACATGGCCTCAACACTTGACCTCGCTACGGAGGAGTTTCTCACTTGTGAGATTCATTCCGAGAGCACCCTCCCACTTCTGAGCTACTTCATCGCGTGCAAGGAGCACAAGAAGAATGGTTCCAGAACCTTATTTCAAGAAGTCAAGTCAAAGATCGGAGATGCCGATCGTCCCATCCCCGATGAGTCTGAGCAGTTGCAAGATGTTCTGCTTGCTCTTATGAAGGATGGACCAGGAAAGCCTGGAGAGAAGATCCCCGGCTGTCCAACAGTGAGTACACCCAACAAGCAAGTTTATGCTACACCTTGCTAAAGACAAGGAGGTCACCATCGTCGGCGCTGGTGTCTCTGGCCTTTGTGCTGGCTACGAGCTCAAGAAGGCTGGGTTCAAGGTCACCATCCTTGAGGCCTCTTCCCGAGTCGGTGGACGAGTCAAGACCTTCCGCGAGCCATCTTTCGCCCATGGCCTTCATGGCGAGGGCGGCGCCATGCGCATTCCAGCGAATCACTACTTGCTCCACAAGTACATCGAAGACTTTGGTCTAAAGCCACAACTGTTCGACTTTGAGATGAAGAACAAATTCATCTACATCTCAGGTTATGGTGAGACACTCACCTACAACCGCTTCAATGATCTCCTGCAGGCAAAAGACCCCAAGCTGCTGTCTCTCTTCCCTGGTCTTCGCGAATGCGAAAAAGGCAAGACGTGCGATAAGCTGTTCATAGATGCTGTTCGAAAAGTCGTCGATGACTTTTGGGACGCTTATGATAAGGCTGCAGATGAGGTCTCGTTTCCCGAGAAGATCCAAGTGAAAGCTATCAAAGATGCATATGCCGCCATCACCAAGAAGTATGATAGCTACACGTTACGATCTTACTTGACTGATGAGGCAGGCTGGACTGAAGATGCTATTAACCTCTATGATCTTGGCAACGCTCATGTAGTCTTTGAAAATGGCTTCATTGAGTCGTTCAAGGATGCGTTTTTGTCGAGTAACAAAGGCGGTGAGCAGGCGGGAATGAAGCAGCTCCAAGAGGGGATGAATGCTGTGCCCAACGCCTTTGTCTCTAGCGATAGAAAAGAAAGTGAGTCACTTTTGCGCCTTCATTGACGATACAATGGACTAACATTTCACAGAATCGTTGGTGGATGACATCATCTATGGTGCCCGAGTCACCGAGATTGGTATCCATGAACAATCGGACCCTCAAATCCCTCGGCAAGCTCCGGTCAAGGTGACCTACGAAGTCACAGCCAACAGCTTGAAGAAATCCATCACCTCCGACTATCTCATTCTCGCCATCCCGTACACTGCGCAGCGAACAATTGCCAAGTCCAAGCCCTTTGTTCCCATGCAGGAAATGGCAGTTCGAGATGTTCGTTACGTTGAAGTAACCAAGATTCTTCTTCAGTACAAGAAGAGATGGTGGGAGAAGGTCTTCACTGAGGCGGGTCAAGGCCTAGACGGTGGTCTCGTCAGCGATCTTCCTATCCGTTATACCATGTTCCCCAAGACAAAAGACAACACTCAGTTCAAACATTCAAACCGCGGTGTCATCATGGCAGCCTATACTTTCGAGCAGGATGCCACTATCCTCGGATCTCTCTCCCCAGACCGGCGAATCCAGATCGCCGCTGAGAACCTGAACAGGATCTTTCCCGAAGCAAAGTCGCTTGAACTGCTCGAAGCTGGAGCGTCACAAGTCTTCCCAGCTGATGAGCTGGCTGGCGGAAGCGCTTTCTGCTATTTTGGTCCGATGCAGAAGACCAAGTTCTTGGATACCATACAGAAGCCTGATTGGGAAAATAGAGTGTTCTTTGCGGGTGAACAGGCCAGCTTTACGCACGGCTGGATTCAGGGCGCTTTTGAAGCTGGGCTTCGATGTGTCCAGCAGATTTGGTCTGTTGCTATTAAGAATAAGGTACAGTGAGCAAGAGAATGCAAGGCTTACACGCGTGAGCCCCAAGACTCAAGCCTGGGAGGAGCCAGACTCGCAAGTTCTGTCTAAGCTCTGGTAGTGAAGGAATATCCAATTACGGTAGTGAGCCTTACAGTCTAAGCTTAAATTTTAATTATACACATTTATAGCACAGTTATTGCATAACAAGGCAGACTGCTAGGGACGAACAAGGTGCTGCGAGCCATTGGGCTAAAAAGATCCTGTTAGTAATCACTAATAAGCCCTGTTTTATAAATACTCAGCCCCATCTAGTTAAATTATTTGACCACCACTCGAATCCTTTCTATTAAAAGGCCCCCAATTCCACTTTAATTATACATGGATATCCATGTCTAGAATCTCCTTTTGAAACGGAATTCCGTTTAATCTGCATTAAAGCACGGATAGTTAACCTTCTTTAAGGACCCTAGATGTGTTCTGTAGACTGCTGACTACGCACATAACTCGGCAGTGCAGATCCTTTGTTAGAAATCCTTTAATAAAAATCCTTTGCGAAAACTCCACTCCTTGCGGCAATGACAAGATCGTTTTTAAATGGACAGAAAACGAGGCCATACAGCTGAGTAGAGTAATATAAGACATCGCAACACCTCTAGCAATAAGCATTATCAGCCAACTACTTCAGCTTCATTACATTCAATCGTTTTCAAGACTTTACAGCCATGGCTTCTACCATGACCCGAATGGCGGCCATTGGCCTTTTACTCCTCGGTTTACCTTCCACCACTGTCGCTAAACCGGTAGGAGTCCAGCCACGCCAAAATGTCCCTGGCGACACGCCCTTCGTCAGCTTTGATGCTTGCAGTGATTCTCAACGCCAGGACATCGAGAAGGCTTGGGCCGATGTGGTCACGCTTGTCGGCGTTTCAAAGCAGTTCAATCCTCCGGGGACGATCGAGTCTAGAATCTTCGGAGATGATATCAACGTGAGATTCGAGGATATATCCCGTATATACAGTTAGAGCCTTCCTTCTTCGCAAGCTGCGATGTCATGAGCTAACTAGTCGACAGCTATTTTCCACAATATCGAGGAACTGAGTAAGAACGGTCGCAAGATGCAGATTTCTTGTCAAGACATCTACCAGGACCACAGGGGAGCAAATGACCAAGTTACGTGTAAAAACGTGATTCAGTCTACATCTGGCTCTATCGGTGCCTATGCATTTTCCACCGAGGCGACCATCGAGAAGTCTACCATTGTTCTCTGCGATCCCTTTTGGGCACCCGGTCAAGAGTTTCTGGGGGAGATAGTTGACAATCTCCGAAATGCGCCAGAGGCGGACAGAAAGAACCCCAATCTCATGGTCGGCAAGGGTAAAATTCTGCTTCACGAGCTAACGCATCTTCCCGCACTGGCAGAGACATCGACGAATGACGGTGAGTGGTTCTTGTCGCAATGATAAATAAGCTACAAATACTGACGGATTTCTCAAGTTGTTGTTATTGATCAACTTCTCAATGAAGACTCAAATGCCAAGGCTTACGGGATCAGAATGGTGGAAAGACTCGCCAGAAACAAGAACTGGCGCGCTCGTACAGCTAAGAATGGTAGGCAGCAAGCGACAACTTTTTACAAGATTTGGCACTAACTGATTCCTCTCTTTACAGCTGACAGCTACGCATGGTATGCGACCGAGAAGTACTTTGAAGGCATGTTTGGCACCCCCAACGCAGCCTATGAGAAGAGAGATGAAGACGACGATGATTCTTCGCCCGAGCAGCCGGCCCCTCCTGCTGGTCCCACCAAGGCACTCAACATCATCCTCGAGAACAAGCGCCACGGGGTCCCAAATGACAAAGACTTCTATGACACAATGAACTGGCTATTCTACTCAACCGACTTTGGGACTGCATCGCAATGTGCGCTCAACCCGGCTCTCGCCACTCATGCCGACGTATCTATTGCTACCTTTTCAGTCGATGCTCTGAGGGACAGCCACTTTCCTGGTGGCACATACGATGTCAAGACTCAAGATGGAGACTGCCAATACAAGAACGATGGAACAGGAAACCCAGGAGCCTTGTGGTGTGGTGATCAGGCACATTCATGCAGGGAACATCCGGACAGACAGAAGGTCACTTATTGCCGAGATCTTGACAAGTCTGCGCAGATTCAGCATGTACCTATGGTGGTTTGTGAGTGGTAACCTTGAGATCTTGGTCACAAAGGGTGCTTACTGGGAGATTAAAAACTGATGTTTGTCTATACCTTGGAGTAAGCGGTAAGACCAGTGTAAAGTTGAATAGTTTATTGTGTTTTACCTTATATACACGTGTTAGTCTTTTTATCTTCAACGTCTATTGCTGTAGTATATTTGTGAAACACGCTGGAGCTAAGCACATCGCCATCGCAGAATGGAGGGTATACGTACATCATTTTAGAGAGGGCGCACTTCGGAAATCTCAACACTCGCTCTGTCTGCATCATATGCAGAGAACGCAAACCGTTGTTAGATTCTCTGGCTAAGATATCCTCCAGGGTTTCCTAACACTAAAAACAGGGTATTGGAATCTAATAACACCAAAGATATAATTTTAAGAAACGGTATACTTGGAATCGACATATTAGGTCCTTATAGTTAATATGGAGGTACTATAGATCTTCATTTGAGCCTCCAGTGATGACGCAACTGTGCTCTAGGCCTTGTTCAGTCTCTTGGCCTCGATCTGCACCGACTCGGGAATCCACTCCTCCAAACTTTCACTGACTGGCTTCCAACCAAGAAACTTCCTGGCCCGCTTTGCCTCACCACGACTGTTCAATCCCCACGAGAGAGCCTGGAATCCCAACTTCTTCTGCGCCTCATCAACATCAAGAACCTTGGTCTCATCGCTATCAATAACACCCTGCTTCTTAGCCTCCTTGCCAATGAGAGCAGAGATCTGGCTCCATTTATGTTTGCCGTTCTCAGCGAAGAAGTAACCCTTCGGGCCCCAGATCTCCTGCTCATCGGACTGTTTCTCAGATGATACGGCGCGGTCGGAGAGAAGGACGATCAGATTGGAGAGATCATGTACGTGCACGTTATCCCATTCTGTCTCGCCAGCGCCGATGATCGGGCCAAAGCCCTTTTCAAGAGTCGTCTCGGTCAAGCCAGGGATTTGGCGACTTCGCTGGTTGGCGGGTCCTCTGCCGGTTCCATAGATAGTAGGAGGGCAGACGATGGCGACCTTCACGGCACTGGGGTCCTTGGCAGCTTCGTCGAGAACGATCTTGTCGACGTCGCGGTGGAAAGCGGTGTCGGGCAGAGAGGTGACCTTGTCGACTCCCTCCAGATCGTCGTAGGCTTGCTCGGGAAGAGGAGCTTCTCCGTAGCGCTTGTTGTCCATGTCATACCAGCAGAGAATGCCTGTGCCGCTAATGTGAATCCAGTAGCCGGGATTCGAGCTCGAGTGGGTAGATCGCAGGCCTGCAGCGATAGCCTTGGCAGCGCCTTGGTGATCGGAACTTTCAGCGGTATCTACATCGATCAGTATCTCAAATGTACAAGAAGATTCTCATTTCACTTACGGATGACAATGTCGGCTTCAGAAGCAGCCTTCTCAATGACCTTGGAATCATCCAACGATCCAACCGCCAACTTCACATCAGGATACAGCTTCTGCACATCCTTTCCCTTATCCTCACTTCGGACAAGGATGGTATACTTCCAATCAGGATGCGCTTTATGCAGAGCGTAGAATGCATCACCTCCAATGAAACCGGTGGTGCCAGTGCTAAGCGAGGGGTCAGCGTCAGCTTACGGTGACATTGGGAGGGTAGGGACCTTACATAAAGACGCTCTTTGCAGCCATTTTTGTAAATTCGTTCAGATTAATCGCTTAATATGTGGTTAATGGTTTTAGAGTTGTTTCTAAGAAGAGTTCAATTGAGAGGACTTATAGAATTCGATTGCTGAGATATCGAAGACGTCAAAAGAAGCACAGTGACGTCATGCTGAGCAAACAGCCCCTCATAACGTTAATGGCTTGCTTAGCAATCTGTTAAGATTGTCACACAAAATGCATGCACTGACTAACGGCCTAATTTGCTGTGGATAAGGTCTTTTCCAGAAGAATTGTTAAATATTTCGGTAATAAGCTTGATTTTGAATCAATTTATTTTACATGACGTGCATTGAACTCTCTTCTAGAAATTTCCTAACAGAAGATCCAAAGGCCAAGTCCGACCAGATGAACTGGTTCAATATCTCGCTTGTATCAGACCACGAACAGTGAAGGCTGGGTCTTTCGAAACTGGTAGAACGCAAAAGTGCGGTGTAACCTGAGCGAACAGGCCCATCTGGAGCAAACACTCCGCCGATACATACCAGCCAAAGCAACAAGTCCGCATGCTCGTCCCATATGGGCTCATAACGGACTTTTTCAATTTCTTTGAGGAGTTGCGCAGTAATATTGGACTTGCAAGTTAGCGAGTGCTTGCGGAGGTTGCATAGGGAACTCACGGGAATTACTAAAGCGCACCAAACTTTGCAGCACAGCATTACGGAGCACATGTACGCCGCAAGATGACAAGCCTTGGATATTGGGCAAGTGTTTGGAAGAGCCTGAAGACGAGATTGTATAGATGCTGTGTGACTGTTTATGTTTACCGTTGAGACTGGACGGCCAGTACGTTGATAGATGTTTCTTATGCATTGGAGAGCATGGATATCTCTGACTATATCCAGGAATTCTTGGCTGAACAGATGTGAGCGAACTTGGAACCCTGAAGGTAGCTCAAAGAAGCTGGGAGCTATTGAGTCTCGTTGCCAATGGAGTTCGGTGAAAGTGGTATGGTCGACTATGCGTTTTGAGCCCACCATGATTGATGAATTCAAGTCCTGCCTGTCAAAGAGTAAGAGGGCGTTTCTAAGCAACTGGGGTCGTCGATCAACGTACCAGAATATGGCGCGCTTGATGCCTTGAGTCAGATTCACAACGACTGGTTCGCAGGCATTGAGGAGGTATTGTATTGCGCCCATGTGAAGCTGAACTTCTGAAGTCGTCCCAAGCCGGGCCTGATGGGTCAGTGTAAGTATAAAACCAAGAGAAAGATCCAGTCAACTCACCTCGACGCCGACAAGCAATAATATCGCACCGATGGTTGACTCCGACACGACCTTGTCGGGCATACTTATTCTTTCACGGATATGCTGGATCGCTTGACCTCGGTATACAAGGCATTCTTTATTAATGACTCCACCATTAGCAGTGAAGGCTAAGGAGAGCATCACGGCATTCAACAGAGCAGGGTCAACGAGTCCAGATCGGAACACCGATTGGAAGTTCTGAAAGCCATCCTCGATGCTGAAAACAGGCTCAGGAGCTTGGCGTGCATTAACTGGGACATATCAGCAATACGCCTTAGAGTTTATCAGAAAACTAACAGTCGTTCAGTAAGATCTGTAGCCGTTTGCAGTCTACCGCAAGGCTTTGGAATGGATCAAGTAGGCTTGCAGATAGCGAAGTAGGCGACGGGATAGTGCGCTTGGTGCATTGCCTCCTGTAGATACTTCTCGTTTGTTCCGGTTTGTCTTCTATAGTTCGCACGGAAAAGTGCTGCATCGAAGCCTGTTTAAGCTGTCTCTTTTTCTGTAACGCCTGCTTCACGGCATGTGACCGAGCGAGTCGCTTGGCCGCCTTATCACTGCTCTTATCAAGCGTCGCCTGCACAGTCACGAACTGAAAGTGTGCCACTAACCATGGTCAGTAGGGGAAGGCAAGTCACTCACTGCACAACCTACTGTTTTTCGCCCTGAATTGGGTCCTTGCAGATGTGGGAGTATGCGTTTGTGGCAATTATTATAGCGCCATTCAATAACCTCATCTCTATCTGCGTCATGTTTTTCTCACCGTAAGCTTAGGCAAGTCATACCTGTATAGCCGGCTA
>JAAQRH010000236.1:0-54652 GCA_013186785.1 Fusarium pseudonygamai
GTATTATTTTAAGTTAATAGCTAATAGTTTATATTACATGCCTTATATATAACTGCTCTACTAATTATCTTATCGCTTGTGGCAAACTCGGTGCTGGTAGATGACCGACTCAGAAGCGTGAAAAATGTCATTTGCGGGACAGCACCACTTGCGTTATCGCTGGAACAAAGAGTGAACTCTCTATTCAAAGATGATCGTGTTGTTGTTCGCCAGGGTTGGGGTATGACAGAGTTGACTTGTCTGGGAACCATGAACGACCCTCGTCTAGGTGGCTCTCCGGGTTCAGTAGGTGAGACAGCACCAAACTCAGCTATTAAGCTGATGCATGGGGAGACTGAAATTACGGAGGCCAACAAACAGGGTGAACTCTGGTTTACCAGGCCGACACTCATGGCAGGATACTGGAAGAATACTCAAGCAACTGAAGAGACCATCGTTGAACAGAATGGGATACGATGGCTAGAGACAGGAGATATCGCCTATCTAGACTCATGGGGACCAGGAGCCAATATCTACATCGTAGATCGTTCCATAGAGATTCTCAAGGTGAAGGGTTTCCAGGTTGCACCCGCTGAGCTCGAGGCGACTCTTGCTACTCATCCCGATATAAGTTGTTGGCATCAATATTCAGGGTCATGAGCTGCCGAGAGCATACGTAGTGAGACGTCCAGGTGCATGTCTCACCGCTCACGATATCATGGGGTGGATGGAAAGCAAGGCCGCAAGCTATAAGCGCCTCGATGGCGGCATAGTCTTTGCCGATGTTATTCCCCGAACTCAGGTTAGTGTACTGAACCTCCCATGATATGTGCTATCAGACTAAAGAACTATTCTTCCGTACAGTCGGGCAAGATACTGTGCCGGATACTGCGTGATCGCGCCAAAAGAGAGCTAAAGGGATCCATACCAATAAAGGCAAAATTGGCATAATGCCAGGTCTTCACCCATGACAAAAAATAGATACTAGACTTTGGATAAAGTGACGAATTGACTCTATAAACTGAGAACTGCCGACCTTCTCCCCTCCCTCAGATGCGGTGACTCTTTGACGTACAGACATTTCCTGGCTAGTTACATCCTCGTCACCGTCAATACAGATTGAGGGATTATTTAATTGCTCAACTTGTAAGGAGCCGAATGCCACTGAGCTGCTTGCTTGCTTGCTTGCTTGCTTGAAGCCTTGAACATGACCTCCCTCAACAATATCTCGCACTCTAGGCACTCTAAAGGTTTGCTGCGCCTCCCTCGACGCTAATCGGAGTATCCTACCGCCTTAAACTTTAAACAAGGTGATCCAACTCGGAATTCCATGGCTGCCCGCTGCCGATAAAGCCGCTAGTTGTTCAAGCACTAGGAAACTTGTTTCAAGCATCCGCCATTGTGTTTCAATATAATTGGTGGTCTCCCTGCGGACACTTGGACATCGTCCAACTCAACAGCAGGCGCGCCAGTGATGCATAGCCTCTCTAGCCTCTCTTGCTCATCTTCTCGTATTAGGAATCGGCAGTGATCAATAAGTTACCGGAGCGGAATGCGGCTTTTGCTCAGGCCTCCGGTGCGCACGGTCGTTATCATATTACGTAGGTAGTCTGAGATGATGAGGGGTTTTTTGATCATTGAAACAGTGTAAAGGAAGCAATCCAAGCTTTCTGTCAGTCATACTTGGTGCGAGCGACATCTTATCCTGTCCCTGACCGTTCAGATAATAACTTCTTTGATTCGAGAATAATCCTGGAAGCCATCTGTGCTTCTGAAATCTGAGCCGAGTTCCGTAGCCACTGATTGGCACGATCCACACAAAAGAAACTCTAGCCATCCCAATGCTGATATTCCCTCTAAATATAGAAAACTTCCCGGAAATGACGAGATCCCGTTGTCTCAATGAGTGACTGCCGAACGCCGAAAGCTTCCCGGAGGAACATACCAGACAAGGCAGCCGGCCTGGGCTCAGATGTAAGTGTCAGTAAGGGTACTCTGTATTTTCGTATGGATATGTAGGCGCATCGTACCGAAACTTGCGTAAACCCTGATTGCAACCACACTCTGTCGATCTGAGGAACTTTTGCCTCATGATTGAACTTTTATAGGTTAGACTTGTGGGTGAGAGCTGAAGATCACCACGGAGAACTCAGTGTATCGGAGGGGCTCTGATTAGCTCGTTAAGATCCCTGTTGAACTTAAACAGCCGAGTACAACAATGCATAACGAAAGGCCGTTTATGCAAGCTTCAATGCCGTTGAGTTTGGGCCACTAAGATGGGGAGCATGAAAAGCCACAACTTGGACTTTTACAGCCGCTTGCTTTTGTTTCGAACTTGTTTCTCGGAAGCAAGTCGTAGATTGTATCTTCTGAAGGGCAAGAAACTTGAACTGTGTAACTAATCGTAGTTACACTCACCAATCAGGTTCTCTCTACCTCTTACCAAAGGAAGGGCTTATTTTCCCAGAATTTCTGAAGCTGTCGCCATTTGGCTCCCACTGGCATCATGTCAGTCGTGCAACCACCAGAGAATGATCAATATCCTCGTCTCAACGGACTTATCGTCGAGGCAAAGCAGAAGTCACCGTTCTACAGCGATCTCTACAGAGGTCTGGTGTTTACAGGGCAGCTCACCCCCAAAGACGTCCCTTTGATCGATCATTCCAAGTACTGGGCGGCGTATCATGACTCCGAACGTTCGGTTATGACCTCCTGCCAGATCGACGGGGTCCTGATGAAGACTGGTGGTAAGCTGGAGAATATCCCAAAACTCATCATGTGGCCTCGCCACTAACCTGACTTAATGTACAGGTACTACTGGTATTCCTAAGTTTACGAGCTACTCTCAGATAGAGTTGCTTCGGACTGCGTCCCTCCTCGCAGATGGACTTCTCCATGCAGGTCTGCGCGCAGGTGACAGAGTCGCCAATCTCTTTTATGCCGGAGATCTCTACGGCTCTTTTCTGTTGCACATTCTGAGCGTCATTTCTCTGCCTATACCTGCCATCCAGATACCGATCGGAGGCTTGATGGCGCCCGATGATACTGCTGAGCTTCTGCGGACATGCCGTGCAACGGCCGTGCTCTCTACCATAACATCGCTGGTTCGTCTGGCATCTTATTGTCGCCCAAAACAAGAAAGGTTCCCATCGGTGACGGCTGTCATGTTTGGTGGCGAGCCAATGTTTGATGATCAAGTCACAGCGGTGGCCTATCTTTTCCCCAACGCCACCATACGCAGCTGTATATATGGCTCTATAGATGCCGGCGTCGTCGCCGTGTCTGCTGGAAGTTCAGATCCTGCAGAGCATATTGTACTCTCGGCGGCGGCGATCGTCGAGATCCTTATCGACCAAGATAGTGAGCTCGTCCCGACTGAAGAACCAAATATTCCCGGAACACTTGTTGTGACTAACTTGATCCGAGATCTGACACCCGTCATTCGCTATCCAACGGGGGATCGCGCAGAGTGGGTTGATAAGTCAGCTGGAATCTTCCGTCTCCTTGGGCGCAGCAACCATGCTGTTCGATTAGGTCCTGTTTCTCTAGACATATCGCATTTGCGTCAGCTGGCTAGAGCTGTTTTGAAGACCGTGGCTATAGAAGCTTTCCAGGTGGTAGTCACCCGTCAAGATTCGAAGGATGCCATGGAGATAATGATCAACACAGCCGAGCCCCCGCCTGCAGCCTCAGGGAATGCCATCATTGAGATGTTGAATGAGCAGAGGCCTATGTTGAAGAAGCATATTGAGATGGGCCTGGTTGCTCCCGTCAAGGTTTGTTTCCAATCCATCTGCGATATGAAAGCAAACCCACGCAGTGGGAAACTGCCTGAGATTATCGATCTAAGACTAAGGACTGTGTAAACAGTCTATGGATTATAGAGTTTGTAGCATATATGGCTTATAAAGTGTACTTTTCCAGCCTGAACACATGACGTTGACTCTAATCCTGAATTTTGGCATCTGGCTCTGACGAGGCACAGAAGCGACATTTCATCGTTTCATCCTAATGTCATGCGGACCGGTAGAGCACCTTAAGTGCCGGGTCTACGGATGGCTCCGTTCATAATTGTCCGATACGCTCATTTCCTTCACAAGCCCACACCTCTGGTTGATAACCTCACACTTGATTACAGGCGGCTTGCGTGGACGATAACGAAGTAACACGGCACTCCGGCACTCAACGTGGAAGCTATGTTATGTGCCGGCATAACTCAGATGGTCTAACGGATAGTAGCGCCTCGCGCTCAGACCCGGTGCCCGTAATCAATGGCTATACGAGAATGGCATTTAATAAGGCTTACAATCATACGACAGGGAGGCCCTCATCCTCAATTCCGCCGTTCAGCTGTCAGAAAGTGTACAAGAAGTGTCCAAGAGCTAATATGTGTACGACATGTTGCCTAACAGGGGCGATAGAATGAGAAAGAGAGATACCCCTAAAATTGATCGGCATTCCTCCCCAGGCACCCCAGGGCACTAGGTACAGTAGGACAAGTACGGAGTAACACTGGTACCAAACTTTAGACCCGAGCCATGGATGTGATAAGCCAACTATGTATGGCTGTCGATCTGGTCAACCCGCCTGGACAACTCCTCACGCTGAGAGTAACTGGTACGAGGGAATATTCTGTTAACTCAATGTCGGCCCGATGGATAGGAAAACTAGGGTCGAAGCGAAAGTTGCATAAAAACATGAAATTGGCAGAAGGTGAACGGGCGTAGCAGGGTTTACCCCACGCCAATGCTTGTATATTCACCAAGGACACGGGCGTCTTTATGCTGAGACATTTATGCAAAGCCAATCATGCTTCTTGCATTGTCGCACGTATGGCATAATGAGGAAGGTCCGTTTCTGTCATGCACTACTCAAGCTGAGATCGTCTTGGGCTGATTCTTTCGGGAGCCGAGCGCCATGTCCTCAGTCTTTCTGTGAAACGAAGCTTCTCAGTGCACTGTCTCTTGATGCTGCGTGTTCAAGATACTATGACTTGTGACTAACCCAATCGAGCTTGTCACCAGCATCTTGAAATCCAGGCCGTATAAAACGCATACAGACATCATGGTCACCAAGTAGCATCCCTCGTATAAATCCTAACTCTTGCGCAAAAGCCTTCAAAATGAACCTCTCTTTTCTTGAATCTCTTCATTCAAGCCTCTCCAAAATGCAGCTTCTGTTTGTTGCCTCGGCGGTCACCATCCTGGCGTACCTTCTGATCTCAACACTGCTCGGTATCTTTCGTGCTGTTCGTTCTCCACTTCAAAAGATTCCAGGACCATGGTATGCACCATTGACTACTTTCCACCTGCGGTATCTCTTTTCTACGGGTGAAATCTGGAAGCTTGTACAAAGCACTCACGCCAAGTATGGCCCGATTTGTCGTCTTGGCCCAAGGCATATCTGGGTTTCCGACAAAGAGTCTCTGAAGCAGATCCTGTCAACCATTGACCTCCCAAAGGTTGCCATGTATGCTGAGATTTCTCGAGACCGAACGAGCCCCGGTCTCTTTGGGGAAATGTTAGTATGGAACTCAGGCCTTGACCAGATCATGGCCCGAAGATGAGTTATTCTAATATCTCTACAGCCGATTTCATCCGCATAAGCGCCTCAAGAGGTTCCTTTCCCCGGCGTTCACGGTTGGTTATGTAGATAACTTAGAGGCAGTCTTCAAGGGCGTAATGCGAGATCTTCTCCAAAACTACGCGACGCTTCTGGCTGAAAATACTTCGACTGTAGAAGGTGTCCAGACTGATCTCATGGATGACCTTCACAAAGCAGCGCTTGATATGTGCGTTTGAAACACACCAGTGAAGTTCGGCATCTGTATGTCTTTATGCTGACCGATGCGATAGCATGGGAGAAAGCTCATTCAGTAAGGGCTTCGGGCAGGTGAAGCCCAATGAATCATCTGGCGATCCGCAGATGGATGAGACATGGAAGTCCGTTCCAAGAGCCATTTTTGATGGTCTGGCAGACAGATACAAGGTAAGTTTCAAAGCATCTCTTATGAGTGCATTACTTTTAAGTAATGGGATCATAGTACGTCTACATCAAGAGATTCTTACGCCGAATTGGATTCAATGTCGAGTTTGATTGGCCCAAGCAAATGATTATGGTAAAAAATATTTATCTGCTGCTGACATGAGTGTCGCTGACGTTCAAAGGCTATCGACTCAATCGTTCGTCAGCGCTCAGACGAGAAACAGCACTCGCCAGATCTCCTCCAGCACCTCATCGAGAATGGCAAAAGGCCAGATAACGAAGAGGCAATGAACTCGCGGGATATTCTGGACCAGATGTCCGAGATCCTCCTCGCTGGCTCAGAAACGACCTCTGGTACTATCGCCTGTTTGTTCTTGGAGCTTGCACGCAACCCTCGAGTCCGTGCTAAGCTTCTCGCATCCCTCCCTGCTATCAGACATGATGACATTGATAATATCATTGTGAGCAAGAATGTTCGAGATTTAGAGGACTTCCAGTACCTGGAAGCTTGTATCAAGGAAAATCTTCGCCTACATCCAATTGCCTCCGAGATGGGTCGGCGTACTGGTGACCAGTGGATCAGTCTAATGGGATACGACTTGCCTCCACACACAGTGGTGTCGGCCTCTTATCGAGATCTCCATCGCAACGAAAAAGACTGGCCAGATGCACTGAGCTTCATCCCCGAGAGATGGCTCCCTGACGAGAGAGGCGATTACCCTGCAGCTGAGTATGTTGTTGCAACCCCTTGGAGGGATACTTGCTGACTTCCCCGGGCAGTACGACAGCGTACTTTCCTTTTTCTGCTGGAAGGCACTCGTGCATCGGCATCAAGTGAGTCTTCTTAACTTAGTCCCTTCGAAAATTATTTTGTACCTCACTAACTCTCGATCTCTTCACAGTTTTGCTTGGGCGGAGATGAGAATGATAGCTGCCAATATCCTCACCAGATATGATATCGCAGAGGTACCTGGGCAAATGGTTGATTTCCGCCAGTTTATTACAATGCAGTTCTATACAGGCCACTGGAATGTGATTCTGCAGAAGAGGAGGTAACTGGCACTACCTTGCCACCAGATAAAGAATTAACGATCGCCTTTATGATCAGGAGTAGGGTTCATCGATCCCGGTGCACCGAGTGTTAGTATTTCCGGTTATAAGTCCCCTTATTTACATGAACTACAATCAATATACAAGAATCCTCTCAGCCACTTCTCCATGAGCCTCAACCTCTCAACTCATAACTGTCATCAAGTTTCAACATCCCCCAAGCCCGCTAAAGAACAAATCAGCCGGAAAGCTTTCCACTCAACTTCCAGTAAACAGCATAGTTGAATCCCTGAGCATCATAGAAAGGACTCAACTCGACAGCCTTCCCACCAGAGGTAGCTCCAAATGTCAAACCTGTGTTACTCTTTCGCTTGATACTTGCCAAGTCAATCGTTGGGTTGCCGTTCAGGGTAGACTGACCATAGTTACCAGCCAGAATGACAGGACCGAAAGCAATCGCACCCAAAGTCTGGTCATCGTTGGCGGCAACGGTGTGCAGGCTCATGGGGAGTTGGACTGTGACGGTATCTCCAGACTTCCACTGTCTCTTGATCAGAGCGTACTTGCCAGACTGGATGACCACATTCGCCGTTTGGCCATTGACCTTGATGGAGGCTTTAGAGGTCCAAGATGGGATACGGACTGCGAGAGTCCATTCGCTCGTATCACCAGAGATCTTGAATGTCGATGTGTCGCTTTCGGGAAAATCAGTCGTCTGAGTGACTGAGACCTTCTTCTGAGACCAATTGAGCTTCGAAGGAGTGAAGAGATTGACGTAGAGTGTATCAGAAGTGTGAAAGTAGATCGAGTCCATGAGTTTGGTGTTAGTCTCGACTCCTGTGCCTTGACAGCACCAGAATGAGTTGTAGTCAGTGCTCCAGGTACCGCCACCCCAAGCAGGACCAACTCCGCGACGACCACCTGCCTTGAGAGGTGTGAAGTACGTGACATGTCCGTGATCACTGCTGGGGTCCTGCTGGCCAAGAAGATGGTTCAAGAGCGCCTTCTCGTAGAAGTCAAAGTATGAAGCGTCAGTTGGGTTCAAGGCCCAAAGCTCGCGAGTGAGTTTCAGCATGTTGTAGCTGTTGCAAGCCTCACAAGTATCATCAGTGAGGAACCCAGCAATAGCATCGGGAGCTCGGAAGTGCTCGGCCTGACTGTTTCCACCAATGGCGTAGGAATGCCGGTTGACGACGATTTTCCAAGCATTAAGACCGATGTCGAGATACTTCTTATCACCGCCAACCTTATACTCACGAAGAGCACCAATCCACTTGGGAAGTTGGGTGTTGGCGTGCAGGCCAGAGAGTTTGTCGGTGTTCTGTTGCAGCGGATCAAAGATGACAGTATGGTCGAAGCGCTGGGCGACCTTGAGCCATTTTGAATCCTTGGTGTAAAAAGCGATATCAGCGAGGACTTCGTTCATTCCACCAAACTCAGTCTGCAACATGCTCTGCATCTGGTTGTAGCTAAGTTTTGAGGTGCGAGTGTCAACCCAACTGGCAAGTGACAGCATGGTGTCTTTGGCAGTCTGATCACCCATTCGGCGATAAACATCCAGCAGCCCCGCAAGAGTCTTGTGAATAGCGTAGTAAGGAACATTTCCATTGCTGAGCGTGCGGTCCTCGACTTTAGAAATGTCTGATTCGGGAAACCCTGAGAGATATCCCTTGGTGAAGCCAACCTTTGCGTTGTTGGCTTGGCATTTGGCAAGCTCCTGTACAAAGTACGTAGCTCGAGAGCCACATTCTTTGACGCCAGCGGAAGCATAACACTGTGTCCAGGCTGTAAGAAAATGGCCTTGAACATGGCTTCTGAACGGGAAGTCGGGAGCATCCCAGCCGCCGTTTGTCTGCGCACCCTTTGTGTCGACACCGTGGTTCTTGCGGAACACGTAGAGTAGACGATCGGGATCAACCGAAAGAAGATAGTTCAATGTTCGGTTCTGGTTGTCCATCCATCGACTATCAGTGAGGGAGACCTGAGTCAGGTCGAACGCATCGGCGACATCGTTGACCGCTTGGCTGCTGACTGGAAGAATCAGGGACAGAAGGCCCAAAAAGAGGGCTGAGGCTTTGACCACGACCATGATGAAGCTGAAGCTGGTTTTTGTTGATCGTTCGGTTTGATGAAGCGGTAATTACGCCGGATCAGCAGCTGTTTATATATCCATGACATCGATACCCATAAACCACAAAATTAAACAACTCTTTACCCCATATCACCAGATGAATTAGGCCTGAGCTCTTACTGTCATTGGGGCGCTAAATTTAATGTTGCATTTGCAGATCCGGGGGACCTTCCATATGGCATTTAGCCGATGCTTTGACTGAAGATCTGCCACGAGATTTCTGTTCCACAAATAGGAAACACGAGGCATCTGCTTGTGATTAATTGGATAAAATACGCGCACCAATGCTGCGTCATGGCAAGGATCTACATGAAGCGACCCCTACCGAAAACTCTGGGAACATACGATGTCATGTCTCAGATTGAGTGCGCGCCAATGCTTCGCGATCAGGTTCGCAAGCTGGACACTTGTTAATGATGGTGCAGAGCTTAGACATTATGCTTAGTTTAGACTGCCGCGCCAATGTAGGTTGAATGCGAGATGGAGCTTGTCCTATGTCAGGAACTCCAGATGCGGAGAAGGGAGATCCGATCTATATGAGGAAGGTCAGTAAAGAATGCCATGGTCCTCGTGAGGGGTCTGAGGTTGCATCCCGGTGGGAGCAATCGTCATTCCCGGTGGGAAGGGACTCAACTCCCGGTGGATATGCCGAGTGGTTTAGGCAAGAGGAATGAAAGTGATATTAGAGAACTAATTATCCATTATTTCTTTACTACCCATGTCATTGGATGCGGAGTCTTCTACCACAGCCTCCACCACAGCCGACTCTCCAAACTTCGCATTGATTTCTTCCAGTTCCAAGCCCTTCGTTTCCACAAAGGTGAAGTAGGCAATGACGAGAAATATAAAGTCCCAGGAAGCATTAATGAAGTAGAACTTCCACCCCAGATCAGCCATTGCATAAGCCATGGCAAAGGAAGCAAGAAGACTAGATTATGTTGTTAGTGGAGGTGATAATATGAGAGATGTATCTTTCCTACCCAGCACTAGAGTCAAGCATGCGGAAGATGGCAATGCCTGTAGCACGAAGCTTGAATGGCGATACCTCGGTTGGATACAAGCTTGTCATTGGCGTAATCGAAAAGGCGTAAAATCCTTGAAAGAGGAAAATGACAGCAATAGTCCCGTATATGGCGGAATTGTTGGTGCTTTCGCCGAAACCTGTATAATCTACGTTAGCAAGCTTCAGACCAAATAAATACTAGAACCCACGCTTGATGAGACCGCCGATGAGTAAGAGGGTAACGACCATTCCGCCAACGCCGATGAAGGTCTGCAATCTACGCCCGAGAATGTCTAGCATGAAGCTACCGAGTACAGCGACCGCGAATGACCAGCAGTTGATGATGACCTGGATCTGTGTCTGAGTTGTCGTGTTGGTAATGCCAGCCTGATTCAGAATCTTGGTGAGGTAGAAGCTGCAACTGTTAGAGTGAGGGAACAAGCACTGTCACAATGATATGACTCACGATATGATGAAGTTACCAAACAAGTTGATCATGGGTCCAAAACTGCATAGAATGGCCAGTCGGCGCCTGTTGGGCCCACTGGAAATCATCTCCCTCCATGGGTTGCGAGGATATTCTTGAGCTTCGCGCAAGATCGTGCTTCTGATCTCTTCCAGCTGCTCACTGCCCTTCTGTAGATCAGTCTTATACTTCCCTTGCATAATGACCAGAACTTCGAGAGCTTCTTCGTTTCGATCTTTAGATATCAACCATCGTGGAGACTCTGGGACGAAGGGAACAATCATGACAGCCAACAAGCTGGGAACAAATTGGAGGAGAGATGGCAGTCTCCAAGCCCATGTGCTTTGTATGTTTTGACTTCCGTAGTTGATGATCGCCGAGGCCAAACTACCAACGTAGAAGCAGGAGAAGAACAATCCAAGAACGCGGGCTCGTCGACGTGGAGGGAGCAGCTCGCCAAGAAGAGTTGGTGCAGCACCATTACTGATAGCGGATCCAACACCAACAAGAAAACGGGCGACCACGAACATGGGTATGTTTTGAGCAGCAGCCTGCAAGATGATGCCGATCGTGGTTACGATGGATGCAATGTAGATTGCACGTCGGCGGCCGAAGTGATCGGGGATAGGACCCATGAGAAAAGCACCGAAGATGCTGCCCATCCAATTGGCCGCATTGTTGAGACCTTCAGTGGCCGTTGTCAAGTGGAAGTACTCGGAGTAGGAGGGCAAGATCAAGAGGCCATTCATGACGGATGAGTCGTAACCCAGAGTCTGTATGGTGTTAGCTTACTCTGCAGGTGAATGGGTCGGTACCTACAGCCGAGTTCACGATGGTCACTGCCAGAAGAAGAGGCATGAGGATCTTGTGATCTGCAGGAACAAGCCTGGAGACATATTTTCGTTCAAATGCCATGATTGAAATGGTCGCTGTCGAATGATGAACCGAACCAGGAGTTTGGCTCTTCTTTTTTAACGGTTACAGGGACCATCTTATATCTTGGAACAAATACGTTTATTGTCATTGGCTTATCAAGTCTGGGGAAGACATAACCCAGGGAGTTGGTCTTATCAGGTCCGCAACTCCCCGCATCAGATCTAGATCTTGAGCAGATAACGATTTGATTGAGTTCTGACCAATAGCTTCACGATCTGAACCGAAGTCGGTCGAGCTCGGCCGAGCTCACCCGCTAGCAAGTTATTCGTCAATCAAGCATGCCAAAAGCAGAGACATGATATAGAGCTAAGAGATAAAAGGATAGGATATCACCTAACCGTGAATTTTAACCTCTTTCAATCAGAAAACTTATCGAAATGCCTGGCCCTATCCGACAGTGGCCTGCGTGGCCCGAGTACACTTCTGAGACCGCAGCGTCCTCCAAAGACCCTGAGTTCTTAGAGGTCAAGAAAGTGATCATCGGCGAGTATGGCGTTGCAGCACTTCAGCAAAGCTGGCTAAAGGTCTGTAAGGAACTCGAGTACATCACCGATGAGATTATCGAGAAGGGAAACACTATTATCCCTATCTTCAACTCTCAACAAGTTATCGAAAATGGCTTCTCAGCAGGGCAAGAGGCGGAGATCAAGAAAATCGGCTCGTTCGTCTGTCGCAACACTGCCCCCAGGGAAGAAGCAATAGTACTTTACTCAGACCTCAAGAAATACGTCGCGGAGAACAAAGACTCCATCCAAGCATGGCCTAAGGAAAGCCCATCAATGCTGGTTTTGTACAACTCACCAACACAAAACACCCTTCGTTCCCATCCAAATCACCTGAAGCTGCAGCGAAAGCTGAATGAGCTTTGGACGTACTCTGCCAAAGATACTTCTCCTGACCCCCTGGTCTATCTTGATGGCATTCGTGATCGTGCACCAGGTCAGCCCTTCCTTGGGCTGGGTCCTCATATTGATGCTGGAAGTTTGTGTCGCTGGGCTGATACAACTTATCGGAAAGTCTACGAGGAGATCTTTTCCGGTAGGTCAGAAGAGCATGATGCATATGATCTGGAAGCGAGAAAGAATGCCAACCAAGAGCTTTACAAGGGCCCTGCTCACTCGACGGTATTGCGCACGTTCCAAGGATGGACTGCGTTGACACCAACGGCACCGAGAGAGGGGACCATCATGATATACCCCAACGTCAAGACTGTAATCGCATACCTCCTTCTGCGCCCCTTCTTCAGTCCACCGAAGGATCCTGACCATATCATGGACGCTGATAAATGGACGTTTGACGACTCCACCGGTTGGTTCCCAGGGACTATGAAGCCAGAGAGTCAGCGCTTGAGTCGGGCATCCCATCCTCATCTGAGGCTCGAAGAATGCCTTATTCATATGCCGGAAGTACAGCCAGGCGATACTGTTTGGTGGCATTGTGATGTAAGTGAGTCCATATAACTACCTACGTCCAATTATCTGACCAAAATTACTTCCAGGTTTGTCATGCTGTTGATACTGAGCACCTTGGAAAGAACAACGCGTCAGTAGCCTTCATAGCTGCGTGCCCTACAACTCCAGCGAATGAAGCCTACGTCAAAGATCAGCTTCTTGCTACATTAGAAGGACGGCCTTCTGCTGATTACTCTGATGGGAACGATCTGGATGAGAGCACACTGAAAGGATATGCGGGCCTTGATGGTCTGAATGTTGAAGCGCGCAAGGCTTTTGGATTCCATCTACTGTAAACAATCGGTATGCACTCTACGTCTTGATATCTATACTTTATATCAGGCGAGAAGTGAACTATTCAGACAGGCTGAGCTTATAATAGTCCGCCCGTGGTTCTGTAATATTGTCTATATCCTTTTGTGACATCAGACTGTAGTCTAACAATTGCTTGTTTCAGTTTCACAGAAAACATCGTAATGCACAGTCATAATATTATTCAGAGTCGCATTGTGTTTGTAATAAATTGGTCATCATTGTGTCGATGGTGGGGAGAGTGATGTATGGCTGATCTCATTATGGCGCTTGTCGCGAAAAGTGTCAACACGTAAGCAAGCTACAAGCAAACCGTAGGTAAACTATAAGCAGACCACTGCTATTTACTTCAAATTCCTACCAAAACTTCGATTCCAAGATACAAGAGCCTTAGATTGAGATAATCACACGAGTTAATCACACACCATGTCTACTGCTATTGTTGTTGGAGCTACAGGTAGGTGATAATCCAAAAACCATAGCTGCATATCTTACAGTCGGTCGCTGCAGGCATTCTGGGCCGAGAAATTGTTCATCGGCTTGGCCAGAGCCCACAGAAATGGAGCAGAATCTATTCTCTCTCGCGTTCTCAGAAAGAAAAGTTCCCTTCAAATGTTGAGCACAGACACATCGACCTCACCGGGAACACCGATGAGGTAGCCAAGACCCTGCAGGGTATCTCGGCTGAATATGTCTTCTTTGCCGCTTACCTCGAAAAGGCTGATGAACAGGAGAGTTGGAATGTTAATGGCGATATGCTACAAGCTTTTGTAGATGCTCTCGTCAAGAGCGGTATTGACAAAACCCTCAAAAGGTTCCTGCTTGTCACGGGAGCGAAGCAATATGGTGTCCATCTAGGACCCGTCAAGAATCCTATGCTCGAGTCTGATCCTTGGCAAATTGATCAGTCGACCTTTCCACCCAACTTCTACTACCGTCAACAGGATATCCTGAAGAAATTCTGCGACAAGTCCAACGGTCGCGTCAGCTGGAATGTCACTTATCCCAATGATGTCATTGGCTATGCACGAGGAAACTTCATGAACCTGGCTACGGCGGTTGGCATTTATGCAGCAATCAGCAAAGAGCTTGGTCAAGATCTCATCTTCCCTGGTTCAGAGAGGTTCTACACTGGTTTCGACAGTTTCACAAGCGCCGACCTTCATGCAAAGTTTTGTGAGTGGGCTGTGCTTGAACCTTCGGCTGCCAACGAAGCTTTTAACGTCGTCAATGGTGATGTTGAGAGCTGGCAGAACCTGTGGCCCAAAGTCGCAGAACGATTTGGAACCAAGGTCGATGCCTCGCAATTCCAGAAGTCTCACCCTTTGAGTTCATCCACGGATTTGAATCCCGTTCCTCCACTTAGCTTGCATGAGGAGACTTCCGGTCTCAAGGGTGTCACCAAACCAGGCAAGATGGAGCAGACGATCGATCTGACTAAATGGAGCCAGCAGGAGGAGGTAAAGGAAGCTTGGAAAAGGCTCGCTGAGCGAGAGGGCTTGGATGAAAAGGCTTTGGAGGGGGCTACGTGGGGATTCCTCGGTTTTGTGCTGGGCAGGAACTTTGATCTGGTGATCAGTATGAGTAAAGCCCGAATGCTTGGTTGGACTGGGTAAGTTGAAACCCTTCCGAAATACTGACTCTGGCTAACGTTGAACAAGATATGAAGATAGCTGGGAGACCCTGAGCAAGGCTTTTGATACACTGAAGGATGCCAAAGTTCTTCCATAACCTTATTCCTCTATGGCAAATTTGTGGAAACGCCCAGTATTACAGGATGGATAGCTTCAAATATTCTGTAACCTGAAATACATTCATGTACTGGCTTCGTTCATACTTTTCCTCAAGACTCGAGCAGCATGCCAAGCTAGTAGGTTATGTGACTCAACAGCGTCCAGCAAGACAAGCCCAGCTTCAATAGCATCAAGATACTTCCCTTTATCTTCGGAGCTGGTGCTTTGGCATTCCCGCAGCAGAAACACTGCGGAAGAGTAAATATGATACGACAGCGCCCTAAAGAATTCAGTATGCTACAAGTAAGCGGATAGGCGGTTTAATCTTACCACTGCTTTCTAGTTGATGCCGGCTGGTCCCAGCTTCGGTTAATCCAAATAAGGCTCATGGCAGATGTGACGCTAACTGTTCGTGCCCAGTGATATTCCTCGGGGGATGATAGCCACTGCTTTTGAAGAACGCGGTTGATATGCATGCGCAGATGGAGGAGGACCAGAGTCAAGTCGTAGCGCTGCCACTTGATCCACGGCTGGGTACTCTCAAGAGCTTGGATCTCTGCGTCAGTGACCGCATCGCTCTCGGGCTGCAAGTGACTTGGTAGAGAGTCAATGATGCTCGCTAGCCCTTCGTCAGCAGATTTGACGATGTCGATGGCATTTTTCAACGACTTGACACCGTATTTCAGTGATATGCGAAACTTGTATATAACTTGAGATGTTCGAGCCATGAAGATGTGATAGTGAACAGGGTCCACGAGCGTATTCTGTGCCTCGCGGTGGGGGACAGAAGGCAGGGGAATGCTAAAGTCAGATTCGTCTATCACTGGTGACTCATGCGTCAAGTTCAACCTGATTGTAAGAAAGTTATTTATCGTTGGCGCGATATCGATATCTTGAAGACTCACCATTCGCAGATAACCAGTGTCCACCACAAACGGCGCTCTGCTTCAAGGCTCAGGTGTCTCTCCTCACGTTTGCCATCAACCTGAGCTAAGTGGAGAGTTTGTGCAATTCGGATTGCTGAGACTCGCAAGTGATGACCCATCTCTGAATCCCCACGGTTATTGAAGGCCATGCATAGGACAGCTATTGCTTGTACGGTGTGCACGTTTGGTACTCGCAGGAAGTCTGCCTTGTGAAGACAAAAGAGGGCTGCCTCGTACCAATTCTGAGACACTTGCCCTATGGTAACTCCTGGAGGAATTGGCAGGCTCTGAGCTTCATCATCTTCCATCATCAAAAGAGATGTCTTTACCACTCGTTAGTCTCATCTTCTGGTGAAGCTCGATTGAGTATTGCACATCTTACACTGAGAACACTGAAGTAGACAGCGAGCCACGACACCCCAACTTCATCGGGTGCAAGGCCTGCCTCTAAGCTTCCTGCGAAGTTATCGCATTCGTCCTTGAATTGAGGATATTCCAGAGCATAATGAACCCAAGAGTCCCAAGTCATATCGAACTCTATCAGCTTCCTACTGCACTCTACATTGGGTAGTATGATATCCGCCCAGTCTGATACACGGTGCCTGCTAGTATGAGACTCCAAAGCCAGGCTTTCCCATAAGCCATCAGCAAGCTCGCCTGGAGTATACTCTATATCATCAATTGATCTGCTGGGTATATGGGCTTGCGGGATTGCATTGCTTTGGTGACGCCCTTGCTGTTCCTTTAGTGTGGTGATCTCTCGCCTTAGACATTCATTTTCTTCCTTGAGCCCTTTATATGTTAGAGTTTCGGGGCCGTCTTGCCATCTGTCTCCTAATCAGCTTCGAATTCGCCAACAAGGCCACCATGATTCACAGACGTGGTCACCTGGCCGCGAATAAGGACCATTTCCCTGACACATGATTCAGCCTGGCCACGCTTGATGCATCGTGAACAAGGAACAGATTTATCGCATTTGACTTTGCGAGATGCGCATGACAGGCAACTACGCGGCGCTCGTTGCGTCGATCGAAGGGCAATTGACTCACTTGAGCGATGGTCCATACTGACTCATTCAAGGGCAACACGAAGGTGAAGTGCTGAGGAACAAGAGGGGACCTGCTCTCAAACTCGACCGAGCTGGCCCGATAATCGCCTGCGCTGTGATTGGGTGGGTATACGCGGAGGTGACGCTTATCGGAGCTGCCCCACGGTATTTGAGCTTTCCGATGTAAGCATATGAAGAACGACTCACTCTTCTCAACTCCCTCTACTGCGCGAGTGTATCTCATATCAATCATTCAAGATGCCATCTGTCGTGGTGTTCCGTGGCGCAGCCATTCACTCTCTCGACCTTCAAACTCTGGAATTTGTTGACGATGCAACTCTGGTCATCAGCGACGGCGTCATCAAAGGATTGTGGAAGAACCCTGCAGATGTTCCCAAAGATGCATTTCCCTTAGATGCCAAAATCCACACTCTATCTCATGGCGAATTTCTGATCCCAGGATTTGTCGACACTCATAACCACGCTCCTCAATGGCCGATGCGGGGTCTTGGTCAAGGCCTTCACATTCTCGATTGGCTTGACCAAGTGACGTTCCCCTTTGAAGCGCGATTCTCTGATCCAGAGTATGCGAAAAAGATGTATGAACATACTGTTCAGGACTTTCTACGACAGGGAATCACGACTGCGTCGTACTATGGCTCTCGACACGCTGAAGCGACGCGCATCCTCGCAGACATCTGCAATGCGAAAGGCCAGCGCGCGTTTGTCGGAAAATGCAACATGGACAGAAATGCACCTGATTACCTTCGCGAGCAAAGCGCAGAAGACTCTCTTCGCAAGACCAAGGAGTGCATTGCTCATATTCGTGCACTGAGCCCCACCGGAGAGGGTCAAGAGGGGTTGGTGAAGCCGGTGGTTACACCAAGATTCGCAATCTGCTGCACAGACGAACTTCTTCGTGGCCTTGGAGACATGGTACAAGCAGACGATACTCTGGCTATGCAGACACATTTCAACGAAGCTCAGCAAGAGATCGACTTCACTAAGGAGCTGTTCCCGCAGTTCAAAGGCAGCGAGGCCGATTTGTATGAGAGCTATGGTCTACTCAACAAGCGCAGCATCCTTGCTCACTGCACCATCATGACTGACTACGAAAAAGAACGCCTTGGAGCACTGAAATGTGGCATCGCCCACTGCCCCATTGCCAACATGACCGTCGGCGGTGGTTTCATGGTAGCGCCTATCCGCGATTTTCTCGGTCGCGGGATTAAATGCGGTCTTGGTACCGACAGCGGAGGCGGCTGGGCATCTCAGATGCTAGCAGTCATCAGGCAAGCGATGATAGCTTCGAATGCACGCGAAGTTATGTCCAAAGGCGAAGACAAGGCTCTTTCACTCGAAGAAGTATTCTATCTCGCGACAATGGGAGGCGCCAAGGTCCTATGTCTCGAAGATAAGATCGGAAACTTTGAAGTTGGTAAAGAGTTTGATGCCATTTGGGTGGCTACAACAACAGGACTACAGTCCGCTATGGCACCCAGAGAGGAGGAAGACTCACTGAAAGGCTTGTTTGAGAAGTATGTTATGACGGGCGATGATAGGAATGTCGCACAGGTTTTTGTCAAGGGTCGTAGAGTTGCTGGGAATCGAGAGTATGACTAGCTTGGGCAGGCTCTAGAGCCGTCGCTGGGTCAAAAAAGGAGCTTGGGTAAATATAGTAGCCTGGGAATAACCAACTCATGCTGGTACACATCGACTACGCGCTGACAGGTCATGTTGCTTCTTCTACAGCACTGCGTTCAGCTTGGTGTTTTCCCTTATGTACTAAGCACGCCAGATATGTGATTTGCAGTCAAGATATGTGGCTGAGAGCCTCTATCAGCACAGGGGAACTGGAACCATGCGTAAGTTTGAAGGATAGGGAGCGATGTTACTTCGATATTATGTCGACTAGATATCTGGCGGTAGTTTCCCCAAGAGACAAACAGAAACGGCTCTGTAGGCAACAATGCCGAATTGGTGAGTCGGCTTGATACTTGTGCAATAACGCATATTGCTATGCTGCTAATTTAAGTGCATCTCGCATCACGATTTCTACATACTTGTGTGTGACGAGTATTTGACATGACGAACCTGTACGCGGCACTTTGCGAGCCTGAGCCTCATGATATGATGCGTTACTGGCCAAAATCACCTAAGTTTGACAAATATATAAGCAGTATCTCTCAAGCCTTTCAAGACGTTTTAGGTGTAATTTTAAATTAAGCACGACTATCTTTGACTTAAGCGTCTATTCCTCTCAATTTCCGCGTCAACACATGCTCGGCAAACCCAACGGGCGTGTTTCTCTTCCCACCCCAATGATGTTGCACTGCTCTGTTCCTTTGTCAGGGCAAGGGTTTTCTTGATTGTGCCACGAGATGAGGCGACCACAGCTACCCCAGTTCCGTACCATTTTAGTTTTGCTCATTTTGTTTTAGGTTGAATGCTGTCAATTTTGATAAAGTCGATGTGTGAGAAATATGCTCTCGTGAGTTGGAAATGCTGAGGAGAGCTCTTTATAAGTGGCGTGGCTTTCTGAATCATGTTCTGTTACCGTTGTATCTAAGTCACTTCTCTTGGTACCTAGAGATCGTAGGAAAATGCAGCTGAAATTTAACGTTCGTGTATCATATTCATTGCATACTATTCTATGCTCGGTTTGTCATCAGTCTATAGGCGTGTAGCCTTTTTTCTCTCCTCTTCCTCCGCCAGCCTTTTAGCTTCTTCACAGGGAAAACAGTCTGTTTCTATTGATCTGCTAGGATTCAGTTCGAGGCCAGCAAAGCCTCCGCTCTCCTTATCGCCACAGTCTAAAGTCTGGACCTCATGAGTGATTTCGTGACCGCATTTGCCAACGACATGCGTGATGATGGTGATGCACATGTTAGATTTGTTTCCGATTGTAGCAATGAAGTGGCTGTTTGATCATGCACGGCAAGTCAATGTATTATATAATTTAAGTACTCTTTTCTAGCTAGACAGAAAACCACGTTCAAGCATACTAATTTATAGATATTATATGTCACTGACGAACATAGAAAACAGAGAGTGTTGATCTCATTCTCAAGTACAGCGGGATGGCTGTTGATTGGTGAACCACCAGATGGGGTGTTCACTAAGCCATATCTGGCTAGCTTCTCTTGTGTTTGATTAAGTTCACTAAGGTCATCATCCATCCCCGCTTGTTTCATCCCTTCTTCTTCATCAACAAAACACCTCTATCTCGACAAGCACAGCAAACATGGAAGGACAAACGAGGCTGGATCGCCTACCACCCGAGATATTCTCGATGATTCTACGCAAGCTCGAGCCACGTCAAATCAAGCCTCTCATGCAGACGAGTAAGACCATTAAGGCAATGGCCAAGCCAATGTTTTACAGGAGAATGATATTCTCCAGAGACAGGCATTTCAGAAGGTTTCTGAGAGTCGCCAAAGGCGATCCCAGAATCCTCAACATGATTCATTATTTAGATGTCAAAAATGTTGATGCTCGATATTTCTGGCTGCTCCTCTGTCTTGACCTCCGCAACATCGAGAGCGCCACTTTGAGTAATGGGGAAACAATAATCATTGGAGCCCGTGACGGCCTGGCTGATTTTGAAAACATGGCCTCGCTACTAGCCGGGCGTATAGCCCCTAAACCTAGACTAAAGACGGGTGAGTTTGTCAATAATCACAAGAATGGCAGGGGCTAATGGCACATAGTATCTTACGATATCAGAGGCCCAGGCCCGCGGATTTTGTCTTTGGATGAGCTTAAACTATTCCGTTATTCCAGCCTTACATCTCTGCGCCTCCACAACGTTAGACTCGACCGTTATGCCTCTGAATTAGTTCAGCCTCTTCCATTGGAGAATCTAGAGTCCCTCCAACTAGAAGTTTACAATTACACCGACGAGATTATGGAAAGACTCTTGCGAAATGCGAAGAAACTCAAGCGCTTCGAATTTCACCACCCAATGGATGAAACAGACCGAGGTAGCCCAAACTTTCCACAAATTCTAAGACCGTGCCGGGAGAGTATCAAGGTTATAGATCTTTACTGGGACTGTCGCCACCGGGGCTTCGGAAACAGGCCCTTGAAATTTGCCAAGTTCACGTCTCTTCAGTATATCGCGATCCCACCAAGAGCTCTCTTTGGGGCTTATCTCTACCAACCTGATATTGAGTGGTTGCCCAAACTCAGAGCGCACCTACCGCCAAGCTTGAAGGTGCTGTTCTTGCAAGACATTGAAATCCACGAGAGGACCCCGCTATTGCCCCCTGGTCAAGAACATACGGACGATTACCATGAGCCATGGTGGTGTTTGATACCTGCCGATCATAACATGGTTAAAACTCTGCTCGACTATGAGGCATTGTTTCCGGCGCTTTCCATTATTGCGTGGACGTCGCCAGTAGGCACAGAACCGCCGTGGCAACTCTCAGAGCCTGCCGACAAAATCGGTATCGAACTAAAGTACGCGAAATCCAGGATACAGTTGGAACCTGACGAGGAGTGGCTTGATGAGCTTGAAAGATACCAAGCGACTGTGTACTCAGATACTGGTTCCGAGGAGGCTTCAGAGACTGGTCGGGAGGAGACTTCAGAGGAAAAGTCCTAAAAGCAACGTGATGACCGTCTCCATTGTTGTGAGTTATATCATGCTCAGTATCTATGTTTCGCAGCATACCAGTTGCAGTATATATATCCTAATATGCCAATATCATTAAAATTTCTATTTTCATTACTTGGTATCAACATTAAAGTCTTATCTATGAGCATCCATGCTTCTTTGTATCGTTCTCGTATAATCCTTTTCCGCACTGCGTAGCGAAGGATTGGAGCTCGTTGTTGTATGTGGGTATCTTGGGTCTCTCTCCGCCGAGTCGTCAACCTCGACCACCACCGATGTTACGGTATCCATCTGAATGGCTGGTCCTCTTAGAGATTCTTGGCTGATGGTGCGTGTCATTCCCTTTCTGCTTCTGTTCTCTGAACCGCTTGCCTTAGCAGGCCATGACCACCATCCTCCAGCGACGTTCTCGTCTGCTTGTTGGCCACCCTGAATCGAGATGGTGTTTCCGAACCGACGACTAGGTGTTTTGAGGAAGGCGAAGGTGCTCAGGCCAACATCGTCAGACGAGATGTCGTACTTTGAGGCGAAGACGATGGTGTTTCGGGTCGTGCCAAATAGCAGGCAATCGAAAGAACCGTTGGATGCGATCATGGCACCGGCAAAACAGAAGTAGCCGTTGGGTACATTAGCACCAGCCATGGTTGCAATACGGCCAGCCGCAAGAGGAAGGGTACACATGACGTAGATGACGGGGTAGATCAGGAAGGCAGGGTTGCGGCTGAGTTGAAGTTGCATGGTACCGGCCTGGCTTGGTGATCCTGAAGACTCAAATCGTGCTTGACGACGGAGATGGAAGAAGATGATGAGGTATAAGACAGATGTTGTACCGAGGCCGAGGAAGATATAGAGGTAGTGTGTGAAGAGTCGAAGGTTCTCGTACTTTCGGTTCATCCAGCACTGTATAATGTTAGAGGGCTACTGAGAGTCGATGACGAATACTGGACTTACCCAACTTCCCGCGCGGACAAAGAACCCTCCAAACTCTGCACCATTGCGAGTCACAGCAATCGGAATGAGGGAGATGGCGTAGACAAAGATCCAGATAGCGATGATCGTTGCGTAAAGCACCCTCTGTGGTGTCTGTCGTCGCTTGACAACAGCAAGGTACGTATGGGTGGCTATCGCCGTGATGAACATGGACGAAGCCAAGTCACCAAGCGACACGAAGAGTCCCTGGGTATAGCATGACGCTGTTCCAACCATGATGGCATTGTTTCGAAGCCACGCCGCATTGAGGAAGAAGGCTACTCCTTGGTGCATGTCGGCGAGTAGCAGATTGATGATCAGGACGAGGAACTGATTCGGTTGTCGAGGGGCGGTAGGAACATTTCCGTCTACCTTTTTGTTGGCGTCTTGATCGTTCTCGGCAAATATCCCATCAATACCCAGCGTAAAGTCTATCGCCCTCTGAATCGATCCAGTCGTTTGTTGAAAGTGCCCCGAAGGCTGCGACTTAATGAACAAGCTCCATGTCGTAAGCTTATACACCAAGTAAAAGAATAAAGTACTCGCAGAAAAGAACGAAATGAAAGCGAGGACCGTAACGGCAGTCAATCCGTGTCGAAGATCATCATTCAAAGGGTCCAACGTCCGCCCTTCAACAGGAAGATCGCCCCATGCCATTATTGTTGTTTTAAACGAGAGAATCTGTCGAATCTCAGGAACGAGATGCGAACTGCAGATGAGAAATGACAGCCCTCCACGGGTATTAATTGAGAGGGATAAAGACCCTGAATGGGCCAAGATTGTAAAGGATTTATCGCCCAGAGGCACAGATCCACGATGTGACATCGCTTCGCAGCTGAGCGCCCGTTCTGTATTAACGCATCAAGGGAATCCTGGCATTTTTTCAGCACTAGAGTTCTCGGCCGACTCTTTTCGCGCCGAGGCTAGGCCAACCTAGTCGTCTCTCACGGATGTGGCTTTATCCGCTACAGATTCGTGAAAGGAAAAACGTGGAAATCATTTGGCTATTTTACGGGTCAGTACGTAATTGAGATCCATTCTTGACATCTTGTCAGATGGAGCGTTATCCATCACCCTTGAAGAGACTCCGTAGTGGAGAAACAATGTCGTGTCTCAGGTTGATGAAGAAAAAGAAAGCCAAAAGAAATATGCTTAGAAAATGGGTCTCCACCGACCCAAAGATCGACTCGCTTGCTACGGCACGATTGCACATCAACAGTGGATGAAAATACAACTCTCTAATCGACTCCAAAACTCAACTCTATTTCTTTCACCTCAAACACGAGCCTCGGCACAGTATTCATCGTCCCTCTGTTCCTGACATGGCGTGGGCAAGTTGTGATCGGCGCACGCGATGTGGCGTCGAGCGAGTCAGTGTTTGGTGCTCAAGCGTTCCTCGCTAGAACATTCTTGGTAAAACGCTCAGGCATGGCGGCCATCCCATGTGTCTTAGCGCACCGAGCCCTGGGCGTTTCGGCAGTTTTGGTCATAGCGGGTGACACTTTCCGGTCTGGAACGAGCGAGGTCTTTGAGTTTTTGTTAGTATCGGGACTGAATCACGATTGGGAAATGAGGCTGAGTGAGTGAATCGCACCATATTCCACTGCGCTGGGCCGTGCTGCTGCAGAAGATGAAACAATACTAATTTTATATGCTTTGGACCTAAAAACGGCTGCCATTGGGTTTGAACTCGTGCCATACAAACAAAAGCAAGGCTTCATCTCGATAAGTTGCATATCTGCCACCGTAATATCTAATATTATCTGCCGGGATAACTCAGCGCTCAGCCCTACTTCACCCATGATCCATGACCATACATTGTAACTATTCAGGCCGCAGCGCAAAACCGCGTATTTCTACACGGTCTTTTCAGCGAATTGTCTCTCAACTTGCTCTGCAAATTTCCCAATGCTATCGAATCTCCATTCAAACGCCACATTTTCTTTCAATCTCTCATAATCGCCTCCGACACCCGTGCCCTCTTTCTTTTCCCCGCCACGAGAGATCCAAACACTTTTGAGCCCAAACCGTTTGGCAGGAACGTGATCTGCAGTCAAACTTCTCGCTACGTGTAGTAATTCCCCGCGATCCTTGTCCACCTGCAGATCGCTTCTGAGATGATCAAATAAGTAGTGGAAGTTTGTCTTAGCGGGTTTATAACTACCGATGTCTTCGGCAGTGTAGACCTTGTCGAATTCAGCGGGCTGGAGGTGCTTTAGAGTTGAAGAGGCGTTGACGTTATCCATGTTAGTGAGAATGATGAGTCTGTAGTGTTTCTTTAAAATTTGCAAGCCTGGAATTGTGTCGGGGAAAGGTAGCCAAGTCCCGGGTAGGGACTCAAGATGGTTCATTTCTTCTTCGGGTACAGAAATGCTGAGTTCGTCTGCGAGACTTTTAAACGAGCGCGAGACGATAATGCCGTAGTGTAGGGTAGGCTCTCCCTCTTCAAGGACTTGGGTAAGCTCATGAAAGCGCTGGATCAACAAAACGGGATTCTTTTTGTAATCGCTTTCAGAAGGTAGACGACTGATAATAGGCTGTAAGCCACGAATCATTCCAGACTCTTGGTCTATCAAAGTGCCATAGCAGTCAAATGACAGGGCCTTGAATGTTGTAAGATCAGGAAACATGCTGAGAATTATGGGCTGAAAAGGCAATGACGAGTCAGTGTGAGTGAGATATTAGTTAATGTTTCTATTCTCCTTTGTAGTGAGGAAGAAATTGAGTTGACGTGAGACGGTTCAGGATCACTGGAAGCTTATTTGTACTCGACTCGCAAGGGCGTCGTTGACGAGATCAGGATTTCCTTCTGACCACTGACGTCAAGACAGGATCCTTCTGCTAACGCCGCGAATTTTACATTGAGAAATGTTTTGGTCGATTGAAGTTTGCAGTTCGGTTATTGAAAAGCACTTCCACTAGTCGGTTGACGACACGACACCGGCTTCTTGGTCTAGCAACATTGACAGTGATATCTCCCTGAGCACTGACAATCGCGCACACGATATACTCAATACTGTCGACCTACCACTACGCGAAAATCCGGAGCACGTCCTATTTAGAAATACCTTCCGCGAGAGGCTCAAGGTCGATCTCGAAGGCGAAGAGGATCTGCGTTTTCTCAGGACCTACAAGGACTATGTCTTTCCACTACTCCACCCCTTCTATCACACTTCGCTCTTCGAAGGCGGTCATAACTGGCTCCTAGTTGCTGCCTTTAGAAACCCCGAGTCAAGACAGTTGATCGTGAGCCTAGTTACGTACTTCTTCTCAGTCGTGCCCCTCGTTCCTGGCGCAGGATATACCTTGTGTGCCAGCTTTGCCTGGGAGCAGGTTCAGAAGCAATCAGAGCAAGCTTTCAAGGGAATGCAGCATAGGGTTGAGATGCTTGGCGACACCGCTAATCTATGGGAGAGAACGCATCTCTTTGGAGACATCATGCTGTTACTCGAGTTCGAGACCATGACTCAGTATTCCCAAGCATGGAGACCTCATCTTGATGCTGCGATAATTCTCTTTAAGCAGATTCTCGACTCGCCAGAAATAAGGCATGTTGTGTGGCGCGTGACATTTGATCCGACGCAGATGTCAGCGGAGCAGGCGAACAGAATTAATTGCTCAGGCGTCAATTTGTTTTCTTCAACACAAGTAGCTTTACGCTTTTTCGCTGCCAAGATCATTCTCGCCGACATCGTATCTAGCAGTGCACTCGAGCAACTCCCCCGCCTCAATGGCTATCACGAAAAGTTGATCACGGGGCAAGGTGAAACCAGTCTGAACATGAAAGATGTGACTGGGTGCGAGAACTGGGTGTTTCTCAGCATTGCGCAAGCAGTGGCTCTCAACGCCTGGAAGAAAGAGACGAAAAGGAATGGGAATTTCTCTTTTATGACTTTGGTTCAAAGGGCAGGCAAGATTCTCGAAAAGCTTGATCAGGGTCTGGCGATGTTGACAGATGAAGAGCACCGAGCGCAAGAGACCACCCATCAGCGAGGTGAGAGTTTCGCAGAGTTTACTCTACTACGAACCATGCGCCCTCCACATAACGCCTACTACGCCATTACTCGGGTATGGGCGAACGCTGTACGGCTCTACCTAATTGTCGTTCTCTCGGGATGGCATCCAGAAACGAGCGAAGTTGTTGATCTAGTGTCCGCGAATCTGGTTTTGCTGGAAAGCCTGACGACGCCAAGCTGGTTGACGACGCTTGCGTGGCCCATCTGCGTGACAGGGTGTTTGGCCTCGGAAAGTCAAGAAGCTGTAGTCGAACGCATCTTTAGTAGAACGAAGCCACTGAGTAACGTGGGTGGCTTGATCGAGGCTATGAGGATCGTTCGAGAAACGTGGAAACGGCGAGGGTTGAGTCAGGAGTGGGACTTGGTGACTTGCTTTAGGAGTTTGGACGATATTCCGTTGTTGGTTTGAGTGATCGATCGAGGATGATTGTACAGTCCAGAACGATCAGGTGTAGCTCAAGCTCCCTCACTCGTTGATATAACATTAGATAAACTTAGTAAAATATATTCTAAACTTAGTAAAGGCATCCTAAGTGTTTACTAATTTATATACATCTTTTTATTATCAGGACCGAGGTCTTAAGCTCTTCTCCCGTCTAGCGCTCACCTAAGGATCGATAGTCAACCAAAAGACTTGCCAGAAAGTAGTAAGCATAGCTGAGGGTATTATTGGTGAGGCAAGAACAGATCCACAAACAATTCACCTACTCACAACCCAGTAGCTCAAGGTTATCGTAGCAATACTCATCTCCAGAGTCCGCCCATCCCTCATCGTAAGCAGCTTGGGTCTTTGAGCCTCTGATTTACCTGTTAAGGATTGCCAAAGTTAGCAAACAAGGCTGTGATAAACTAGACAAAATATGATGGAAAGTCTCGTATGTCAGGCGATGTCGGTTCAATGGGTCCTCAAAGACGCAGTATTCCATGCGAGTAACCTCAGTTCGGCAAAATATTGTGCATCATGTAGATTGGTGTGTAGGAGAGATGAAGTAGGAAATATCTTACCTTTTGTGAATTTTTTTTTTTCGACAACAGTGCTTGACTGTTGATGACTGGTATTGTTGGATCTAAGCAGCGAGACTCCCATAAAGCTTATATGCTATGCTATGTATCGTTCCGTAGGTTGTTTGATCATCTACCAGCTGATAGTCTCATAGTAAAACGGCATCTTAGTGCTCACGATGAATCATTTTGCATAGTTCGATAGACATTACGTCACGCCGAGACAAAAGGAGTTGGCCGTGAGAATGTCCCCTGCTCTCAATGCTGCAAAGTAACGGCTCGGGGTTGATGAAGTGCCCGTTAGATAGATGAGGGGCCACACATGAAGTCCGCCATGAAAGTAATCACTCAGGTCCGATGTTAGTGTTCTCCTTAAACCACCATTAACACTGCGAGACATGCAACAAGATGTGGACAAGAGCGGCGGAATTGTAGCAAAAAGAAATTCAACTAAACCCTAAATCCAACATCCATATCTAATGGAAGGTCTCTACGAGTCTACGGCACCACCCTCTGAATGGTATTGAATCTAGGTACTCGGACAATCCACTTGAAGGCTTGAAGGCCTCTCTAACTTGTGCTGTCAAAATTAAGTTGCCTGACAGCGAACACTACATCGATCGAGATAAACTGGATAACTACCCCTGGATTTAACACGGGAAGCTCGGAATTGGACATTTTCGATACAGGATGATGCAGAATGACTCATGGTGATTCTCCCGATTTGGTAATTTTGACCTGGGGATGCCTCGCACTGATTGGACTACAAGCAAATTCATTGTCAATGAGACCGAGCGAAGGTAAGGAAATCTAGAATATACATCTATACTAAGACGAACAACTGGAGCCTTCAATTATGCTTCTTAAGATCCTCAAGGTCATAATTTTCGGCATTTAGCATGTTTGTTTCTATCCCATTGATCTTTGATGAGGCTTGCGGTATGAGGCATTTTGGCAACGAAGTCTCAATCAAGTGCAATTGCCTTGCCCCGTGGCTTCAACCTTTAACTCTATCCTTTAATTGCAGTTACTTACTAAAAAGACCAGAGGCGGAATCACTGCTGCTTCTACGCTGCTAGTATTGCATGATGATGTTGGCGTCTCAAAGAACTCAACGCTTGCGCTCAAGCCCCATCTACAAGAGTGTCGCAATTGCCTGCACTCAACTTCGCATATTATTCTCATATCAAAGCTGGTGAGATATGTAAGTATGCTTAATTCACGCGATAGGTTGGGGAAACACGATATCCGGCAGATCAATTGTGTTCGGCAAATGTCAACTGCCGATCGAGACGCTTGGCCAGCTGCCAATTCATTATCCAAACTCGGTAGATTAAAATGCTGATCTCGTTTTAGAATTGGCATCGTCATTTTTACATGGCTTGATCTCACATTAATTATATGGAAAGTTCCTCATGGGAATGAGTATCCGCGGACCCAAAATCCCGGGCGTGCGCATTCTAATAAGCCCGCATTATTGAATCCTGCCACCTCTGCAATCAACAGGTTTCCATTTTGGTCCCGACCGTTCCGCCGATCCATCCGAAAAGAAACATGAATAACGCCTTTGCAACATTGAAATTCATTACAAGCCACAATTCTCTGTCCCAATCTCGGCCGATTTTCGTTCAGGATATCTGATCGGCTCAAGGTGACGACGCCATTATGTTTGCGTGCTCGCGCTTGATGCTGAGTTCAGTCGCGGTAATGAAAGAACACAGCTACTGGGCAAGAAAGCCAAGTCCGGCGACAGTTGCGCGTTAGGTGATTCGAGAAGAGCCGCTATCTGGTTTCTTGTATGCTCGGATAAAGAAAGCGAATATGTTTCTTTATTTGATGATGGTGACTGTTGAGAGACCTCAGGCTCCGAGGGAGAGGTAGGTTCATTACCGAATGGCATTTTGGTAGGTTTGCAAAATTGATCGACGAAGGTGTTCCACTATGAGGGATTTGGACGAATGCACCGCATTTATGACCGTTGTACTGTATTTATATCGTCTGCAACGGGGCGTTGGGTGAATCTCCGCAGTCTGAGATCCAGAAGGTGGACAGCCATGGACAGTGCCAAACCAGTACTGCGGGGTGGACGTTGCACTCGGATTCTTCGGCATATCAGCGCTACTGACCGCCCTACGTAATGAGATACAGGGTCCAAGAGACATCCTGTTTTAAATCCCGTCGCGAGTCTCTCTCATGTTCCTTTTCTTGCTGCTGATTTCTCTTCTCTTTCTGCTCCAACCAGCCCCGTTAGATCTATCCAAGGCAATCATCCTTGGTGGCCCAATGAACGTGGCACAGCCCACTTGAGCTCAGACAAGACTCTAAGCGAGGCCTTGATTTACAGTGGGTTATGCAGCCCCCAGGCCAGCTGATGCACTGGGGGCGCTGTCACGGCATCTGAAGAATCGCACAGGATCATCATCCAACCGTCGCAGTTATTCATTTATACCGACAGCCGTTCTTTGTATGCTTCTTGTCCACCAATCTCACTCAACATGCATCTTGAATCAGTTCGTGAAGTGAGAATAAACACTGTACGCAATAAAACGCGCATTAGCATGTGACTGATGGTTGCAACCCATAGCCTTTTGACACATGAAGCCCTCCAAGACCCTTCGAGAACGGTCCGCAACCCATAGTAAAACGCAGGGTTCAATATGCATCTCTGGCACGAGACAGCCTACGCTACGTCATGCGCTTCTAGAGCGAGGTCCATCATGAACCATCACTTTCTGGAGGTAGTTTTAAGGGTTTCTCTGGCCTCCAGGAAGGGGTGATATTATCTATACTGAGAATAAAATACATTTGATCTTTTTTTTTTCTCTCTTTTTCTTAAATCCAGTATTTCACCTATCAAGCATTATACTATGAGCCAGACCAAACCAAGCGATATGGATACAGATAAGAACAAGCGCCTCTTGAATCGATATGGGATTCTTCCAAAGCGAGGCAACCTTCTCAATCACCAATTAGAGGTTCGCAAGACTGATCTTGTTCCTAACGTATGCCAGCTAACACTTTTGGTGAAAGGGAAGAAAATACTTCGACTCGGGAGATTTTGCTCTTAACCAAGCTCATCGGTCATCTAACATTGGCAACGTCACAACAGGTCGCGAACATCCAATCCGTCAAGACATCTCAGAGCCTTCTAGTTCCGTCCCGAGTTCAAGCAACATTGACGACAACGCAACCCAACAGTCGTCAACCAGACGAAGAAGCACTGAAGTAAAGTTGCATGCGCAAACTCATCTTCATCAAGAGATGAAAACCCCTCCAGAGACTGAACATCATGGGACAGAAGAAGGGAACAACGGGTAGGTTCTGTTGATATAAAAAAACCAGACTCAGTATGTGAGTTTGTGAGGATTTCTTATGCAGTCGGAAAATCGCTCTTCATCCAGAGCCTATTGGAACTTGTATCTCAATGGCTATCTATGTAATTTTATCTTGATCAGAGCTCTTACGTCAACGTCAAACTTTGCTATCCCTGCACGACTTGATCCGGATTGGGATTGCCTCAACACCATGTAGAAGCGTAATTGGTTTAGTGGTAAAATTCTCCGTTGCCATTCGAGCAGCGTCGGGGAGCCCAGGGTTCGATTCCCTGATTACGCATTGATAGAGCTGAAGCTCAAGATATCTTTTTGCCATTGATTTTATCCATATTTTTGTGAGTGTTCTGTCATGTTTCAGCCGGCGATGGAGGTGGTGTTGAGGTCTACTGAAGTTCAAGAGTGATGTTAAGCCTTTGCTTGGTCACGAGGCAAGGCAAGCGTAGATGGACTCTAAGTGGTACCACTTCTACCACAAAGCATTTGCATACAGTTAAGGTGGGAGGGAGGGGAAGCTCTTTCAAGACTGTTGTGAATCATAGCCTGAGTGTTGTACATGTTTATCTGTCTCTTTCCTTTCTCTGCTCACTGCTGTGAGATGTCTACTTTGCTCCACCAAAACTCGGATTGCTTACGAGCCCAATCATCATCCGTAAACACAGCAGTCTTGCCAGCATCTCCACCTATCAGCTCCTCATTGCCTTCGCCAAACCTCAATACCTTGGGACTCTTGGGATCATATGCCTCCCATTTGGGTCTCTGTGGGTACTCTCCAGGTACAGCATTGGGATCACCTCTTGTGATGAAGCTGGTAACGTAATGGTTCAATGTCTTGGCTAGGTCTTTTTGTGTTTCGGAAACAGCGACAACCTTAGGATCACACACTTCGTAACGCATGTTATCGGCGTGCTGGGCACCATTGTTGACTGTGCTGATAGCGGCCCAGTGGTAGAGGTAGACGGGCACTGATGGGGACGCTAGTTCTGCTGTTTGACGCGCGGGAGCGACATAAGCATAGTGCGCATATGCAGCCTCGATGCGTTTATACTGTGAGCCCATATCTTTGCGTGTCTCCTTGTACTCAGAATCCTCAAACTTGGCTGGATCTCTGTAGAGCTCCTCAATCGTGTCCAAATCCTCGGAGGTAAGCAGCGGCAGCAACTCGGCCCAGAACTGTCGGAACTGAGAAGACTCCGACATCTGCTTGTTAACATAAAGCGAACCTTCGTTCGTTGTGAAGCCTGTCATTATGGGCACCTTATGCCACTTGCCTGACTCCCATGTCTCGAGAGGCGGGCGCGCGATGACCTCACCATCAATGACAGGTTGGAAAGCCCAGCGAAGAGAGGGGTTGTACTTGTCAAATGTGGCTGTTTGCGCATCGGTGATGACCTTCTCTGGTTGTTGGCGCAGATAAGGAAAGATCTCGTTCTCTGGAAGATCTTCCGGGACGCCGACCGCGCGGAGGAAGTCCTTGAACTGAGCTTCGTGGATAGGCGCGTTGTAAGGTCTCACGGCTCGTGATGTAGGAGCTCCAGACTCAATAATAGCTTTGTGAAAGAGAGGGGCAACATCTTCCTTATAGTGCATGATATGATGACCGATCTGCTTCAAGTCAGTTGGCTGTACGCTCAAATTATCGCTGGAACTTACGGAATGAGCACCGGCAGACAGACCAAACAATGTGACATTACTAGGGTCACCACCGAAGGCAGCGATGTTTTCTTGCACCCACTCCATCATGAGAATCTGATCCTTTAGTCCAAGGTTAAGAACACCCTCTTTAGCACTCAGACTTGAAGGCAAGAATCCCAAAGCCCCAATTCGATATTGAAACGTCACGGCAACGAACGCCTCCGGCGCGTTAGCCACCATCGACGCTGTCTTGTGCATATGCGCCGAACCTCTGTTAAATGCGCCACCATGGATATACAATGCAACCTAGAGTCCCATTTGAGTAATCCAAGATACGTCTGAACGAAAGATTATGCATACAGGCAATTTTTCATGCTCACCCGCTGACTTGCGAAAGATATTCACTGTCAAGCAATCCTCACTCTGCTCAAGCGTCGGTCCTACCAACAACCCTTTGCCAGGAGCTGCAGGGCCATATTCAGAAGCATCGATGACTTTTTCAGGTGAAGCTGGTACTTTGACGGGGAGACGGAAACGGAGATCGCCTGTTGGGGGTAGAGCGTAGGGAACGCCCATCCAACCATCCACGGGTTGGGGTAGGCTGTCATGCAGCTTGACGCCGACAAGCTTGCCCTGGGGGAGGGCGATGGTTGGCGTATCTGGAGAGATTTGGCTAATCATTTTGACGTAGTCTGCTATTATCACAAATTGGGAATCGCGAGAGGATGACGGTTAAATACAGTCAAGACTCGAACTGACGAAGCTCCATGTTGGAGTAGCGCCATCCTACGACGGGCATCTTCTCGGCGTCCAAAAACCGCTCCGCTCTCCACGGCTCAATTCCGACAACGGCTTCAACAGCAAAATCACCGAGATAAGTCCCATCTGCGCCCTATATTTCCAATCTGAGAAATAAAACACGCGAATCTCCCTTTTGAGATCGGGGAACTTTCCTGCCCCGCGATTTCGCCTGTTGAATATGGACCCGATCGTGGCCGGTGTTAGATCTGAGGACCGAGTATCGGAGCTTGATAGCGGCCAACTGGAACTAGGCCTAAACCCCGCAAACTTGGGTGATTTTAGTGAGGCTGTCATTGGTGAGAATGCCGTTCGCGCTGTCTTGACTCAGGAACTGCTGCTTCGTTGGGATGGGATCTGCATGATAGACTGATAGGGTTAATTCGCCTGGTTGATACGAGAACCATGTACCCCGGACCATTGTCTATCGCTTGTTTAACCGAAGGGAAGGTTATATGGGTCTTCGATCTCCCCATCATGATGAATCCCAAACTGTTCTCACGGAGCAAGATACCTACTTTCTGACACTTAGTAGTTGGGGTGCTAGGAGCCACGGGTCTAAAGGCATCCTAAGTTATCCTAAACTTACCTAAGGTTTCTTAAATCTTTTATCGCTTAGGACATAGGCCATAATCACCTTCCCTAGCGATGTCACCAACAACAACGGGGCCGTTGCCCGACGACAAGAAGCTCGCCGAAGAAGAGCAAATCGCGATGAAAAAGCTCGACTCGATCACTCCAGGCGAAGTCGTGGAGCTTGATGCTACAGAAACATTTCTGCGTCAACATAATTTTACAAATGAGTACATCGCCGAATTGTTGACGGATACGGAGCTCAATAAGAAGCTCATCCGAAAGGTCGATATGATCCTCCTCCCCATGTTGATGGGAACATACATGCTTCAATACATCGACAAAAATGCGCTGTCATATGCTGCGGTGTTCGATTTGTTTACGGACACCGGAATCTCGTCAGACCAATATTCCTGGTTCGCGTAAGTGGCGTCCTCAAGTTCAGAGGCAATTTCTGGTGTTGACCATGTCATCCTGTAGTTCAATCTTTTACTTTGCTTATATGGCTGCGGAATACCCTTGGCTGTTTCTCGCACAGAAGACACGAATGGCCAAGGTAGTCAGTGGCTGTGTTATTGCATGGGGAAGCGTTTTATTATTGACCGCTGCGGGGAATAACTTTGGCTCTTTGGCGACATGCAGATTCTTCCTCGGCGTCTTTGAAGCACCCATTACGACGTGTTTCATGATGATCGTTTCGATGTGGTATACGCGTGAGCAGCAGCCGTTCAGAGCTGGTATCTTCTACTGCTGTAATGGCGTTGGAGCTATGGTACGCCTATCTCCCCTCTTGTTCCGACCATGCTGACATTAAAAAGCTTGGCGGTCTTCTTACCTATGGCATTGGGCAAATCAAGAACTTTCCCGTTTGGAAGGCTGTTTTCATGACCTGTGGCGGTATGACAGTCGTCTGGGGTTTCGTTCTACTCTTCTTCCTCCCCGACAGTATCATGTCAGCCCGCCACTTCACCCTCGAAGAACGAGCCCTTCTCATTGGCCGTGGTCGTCTCGCTCGAACTGGTGTCTTGAACAAGACCATCAAGTGGAACCAAATTCGGGAGGCTTTCATCGATCCTCAAGTCTGGCTTCTTGTCTTGTTCATGCTCCTCAACGAAACCATCAACGGAGGCATTGCCAACTTCGGCAAGCTCATCATCAAGGGCGTTGTCAAGGACCCTCTTGAGACAGTCGCTCTTGGTATCCCTATGGGCGCATTCCAAGTCATGTACATTCTATCCGGCACATTCCTGGCTTCGCGGATCAAGAACTGCCGAACCATCATCATGGCTGTCTATCTTATTCCTACCATGATCGGAGTCTGCCTCCTCTGGAAACTTGATCGTGAGCATCACAAGATCGGCGTGCTTTTTGGTTATTACATCATCGGTGCCTTTGTCTGCTCTCTGGTTCTCGCGATGCAGATGCCCGCTAGTAACCTCGGTGGCTACACCAAGCGTATCACTGCTTCAGCCATGGTCTTCATTGCTTATTGTGTCGGGAATGTCATCGGCCCTCATGCTTTCTTGGGCTCTGAGGCGCCGTTGTATCCATCCGGATGCATTACGATTCTCAGCTGCTCGGTGGCTCAGATGGTCGTCGCAATTATGCTGCGAGTACTCTTGTCCAGGCGAAATGCACGACGAAATGCTGCAGCTGCAGCTGTTGGGACGAACAATGAGGACGCTTCTGAAGTGGATGGAGCTGACTTGACAGATTTCGAGGTAAGTTTCAGTTCAACGGCATTTTTGATTAGGCACTAACGTTTTGCAGAACCCTCATTTTCGCTACGTGCTCTAAACTCTTGACTAGAATCTCGACCGTATGAGCAGACAAAAACTTGTCTAAAGACCCACTAAGATACAATAAACTTACCTAAATATATTCATCAGTTGTGATAATGGTCCTAACTTTTCATCCCTTCCCTGGGCATCATCGCCAATATGTCTTGCCATGATACTACCCAAAAGTGTATTCGTCTCTGGTATTAGAGTACTGTTACATATTCTTCTCTCAAGTCCTCCTCCACTACCGTGGTAATGGTCCGGGCCACGGAAATATAACCTCGTAAATCGGAGCACCGAGAAAGAAGCATAAACCAAGAACCCACTCTTTAGTATACAAGCGTAATGGTCCGTTGTGTTCATCATCTGAAAGGCGAACCCCAAGAGACACGTGGTGGTCGAGATCGTTTGCAAGATACTCCTCGTCTGGCTGTTCTTCTGACCAGAGCGACGTGAAGACATGGGTGAGATCATCCTCTTGCTTGCTGAAAAGCGCTTCAGATTCATTATACTTCCGGCTCCGAATAAATATTGCTCGTGCTGTTGTAGCCTCTCCAGATGGGTCACATAGGTAGCCCAGTGTTAAAGGTTGATATGCGTCCATGGCTCTGACGACCTCCTTGGCCATGAGTCTTCGATATCGCAGGCTGAAAGACTCCTCATCTACAACGAAGGCATCTTGCTCCAGAAAGTCCTTCACATCATCCACTATCTCTGTGTCCTTGCGTCCTTTCTTTGCCTTGACAAGTTCGACTAGCTGTCTCAGCCGGGTCCGCTCATAGTCCGATAGTTGCTGTTCGCCTCTCTGAACTGGCTGTGATAAGCGCGGCGATGAACGCGGCGCTCGAAGAGTGTCGCCCAGCTTCCAGAGATGACCTCTTGTGGCTATGCCGGTTTTGGTGAAGCTGACATCAACGAAGCGGCAGCCCTTGTTGAAAGTCAACCTTCTCGCACCCTCCGGGGCTCGGAAATCGTCGAAGAAAAGATTGTTGATCTGTTCAACCATCGGCTCATATTCTGCTAATGGCGGTTCATCGTTCTTGAGTATCTCGCCATTTACGAGACGAAGGGCCAGTATCGCGAGGTCTAGGTCTACACCGCTATCCTGAAGCCGCGTACCGTTGAGGCGTGTCGCATATTGGCAGCAGTTCGCGACGATGGCCAGACAGTCCCAAGGCTCTGTGACGCCTCGTTTTCGAACGTCTGACACAATCGTTCCAGACATGGAGCTTGAAGGTGACAGCAATATGGTGTACTTACCAGCCGTCGCCAGTATGTGATCAATCATTTCGTCATCCTCACTCGTCACAAAATGATGTCGGCGAAAGCCAAGACAAAATTTCGTAGCGCTTTCTGAAAACCTAGCAGACTGGACACTCAGCTCGCCAGGTACTACACCAAACATGGGTTTCTTGCCGCTGAGTATCGAACGTTTTGTGTCTTCGAAGTCGGCGCTGTGATGAATCAGAAGCGTCATCTTGAGACCAGCTCTGTAGTTCTCCTGGAATGTCCACGCCCTTGTCCACCATTTATCACGAGTGATTTCAAATATCAGGCAGAGCATCCTGCGAGCTTGGTTATACTCTGCACCTTTGGACAGTGCAAATCCGCCCTCGTGGTACTTGACAAGGGCACCTTTAAGTATCGAAGAGAGGGTCCTCATCTCATCCTCATCTTGGATCGGCCGACCGAGTAGCGCGACGGGATGATCACTTAGCGAGTAAACACGGTCCATTGCATCGAGCGCATGTCTCTTTTGTCGACACTCAGTATGTGTGCATGCTAGCTGCTTGCATTTCTTCTGCGGGATGCTATGCCGATCAATCCACAGAAGCGGCACGTCATGGCACTGCATGTACTTGGTGATCCTTTCAAGCACCGAATTTCGTACTGAGGAGCGCCAGGCTTCTTGCCCATCCCTTGTCTCGATTTTATGACCCTCGCTTCTAGAATTCTGCGTCTCATGCTCGGAAGCGTCCCAGGTGTACGAGAGCGCAACGAAATTGCTGTCTGTGAATCCGTTGACGGTTTTCCTGAACCAATAAGGTGTCTCGGAGTTTTCATTCTCATCTTCAGTAAGCTTTCTCTTCTTGGATTGTCGTCGACCGAGACATTCGAGATTCTCGACGATCCATATCATCTTTTGCTGCGGGATTCTGCATTTTTGTATCTGGAGGAGTGACGATATGATGTCGGGTTCGTCTTCTGGTTGGTGACTGCCCCGAAGGCTACGTTTTGTGGCCATTCTTTGGGCCGCTCGAGGGACATTTCGGGTTTAGAGGATGCAGTCGATTCGACATGGGTGAGATTTCTGGTGTCAAGGATGACGACGTCAGCACCGCTAGCTCATGAGACGCGTCGTCGGCTGCCAATCACAATCCTCTTTCGATAGATATGGGTCAATGATCAGCCGTACCCTGCAGTAGGTGAATCGGCTTAGGGTATCTGAGGTTATTTTAGGATCAACTTGGACCGCTATTTGACGACTTCATTATCTCACTCTGATACATAATTTCAAGCCTTGAGACGTCTAATGGGGGGCTTACAGTGTTGCAAATGTTCTCATATTAATATTCTGTGAGCCCGTGGCCAGCGAACAATGAGTAGCACGCTGAGTTCAACTAATTCATCTAAGAAGAAGTCATCTCATAAAATTCATTCAACACGCGAAAAACACACAAAACCAACAATTTATTCAAAACTCAAACATCTTCTACCCAAGCTCCTGGCATGGACATCCCCTGTTTATGCCTATGGAGACCAATTTTCCCTTCTTTGCGCTTTTGATTTCTGTCAAACCGTTTTTGAGCCATTTGCAATTCCCGATTCACCCATTCCGTCTCCTCCGCACTATAGTCGTTGTAGTAACGAAGAGGTAGCCAAAAAGGCCACCCTTTTCGATGTCTATCAGATCCGTCTGGAGCCCCTAAGGTCTGGTGTTCTTTCCAAGCTTCATGCTGTGCAATGTATGCTTGTGTCGAGCCTCCTGAGTACAATGTGAGTGGCGTAGCAAAGTGTTCATGCTCCGTCAAGAGTTCCTTAACAGGGCACTCGTCCTGGATTGAAAGGGCCCAGAATGGAAATTGCCTACCTCTCGACTCCTTGACGAACAGAACGCGTCTGTAATTCGAGGAGCCGGCTTTCTTGTTATTCCAATATGGCGTATCGTGCCACGTCGCGAAACAGCACTCTGTCTCGACCATGAGATATTCCTTGATGCTGACACCAGCTTGCTCCACGATATCTAGCCATCTATGCACGTTTTCCAATACCTCGTCAGGGTCCCAGCTGTAAAAGAGTATATCTTTCAAAGCGCTGAAGTCGGTGTCGGATCGAAGCTGTTGATGGATGTCCAATTCTCTGAAGACACAGTCTGCAACAAGGTCTGCCCATCCCTCGATGTTCAACTGTTGAAACGTACTTGAACTGTTTCATGGCGTATCTCCACACCGCAGTATTAAAAGCCACCATGTTGCTTGAGAGATAAGGCTTGCACGCTTCTACACACATCTGCGCATTATAGGGATCTACAATACCTCGCAGGATCATGTGAAATTCGGATGCCAAAATGGAGTCTCGGCGTATCTTGATGTACTCCAGGACGCATCTGGGACCATCTTCTCCATTAAAAGCGTACAAAAATCTTGCCCTGCCAACACGATTTCTAGAATGTTAGCATATCCGTTCGTATCTGTCTATAGCTTACGCTTACCTGTTAGATAGATCAAACGTTTGCGTGGCGAGAAATCTGAGAATTGACTTGGATTTCGTCAAGGCTGCCAGCTGTCATGTTGTTAGGGTGATAAACAAATAATGCTTTTCGACTTACGCCCAGAAGAGAAGTTTCATTATCAGGATCATATTCATCCCAGGCAATTACTGTTGCAGGGGTCAGAATGCCTTGAGTGAAATATGTCTTGATTTGACCCAAATTATCATCCATAAAAGCGTATTCAATTTTCTCGCCAATCTGGCGCTGGCCTTGAAGGAGGTAAATAACTCGTGGTATCTGTAGAGTGATACACAATGGGAGAGACTACTACGCCGTAGCGATAATTTCACGTACAAACTCAGCAATGAAGAACCTATCGTGAAGATAGAATCATCCTGAATTCTTGATGAGCTTGTGTCGAATGAGATTTCTTCCTTGGTTGTCTTTCTTGTCCACTGCACAAAAGCCTTTGTGCTCCAGCCTTGTCTCCATGTATCGACGACAGTTTCTGGACTTTTTTGACGCGCTTGTTGATGCTTGTCGCATTGATCGAGGTGCCTGACACTTGGTGCCTTTCCTAGATCTCTAGCTGTTGAAGTTGTAGTAGCTGTAGTTGGCAAAGGGCCCCGGACAGCCTTAAGAGACGTCATAGTCACAGCCCTGAAGGATTAGAAGGAAGTTTGCAGGTTGCGGACTAGATGTACTGTACAGAATGTTTGCGGCCATATGCAGCTGAAGTGAAGAGAGGCAACGATTTAGTCCATTCGTGGCGAGACGAATCTTGTCTCTATAGCGCAGAAATAGTGCTCCAATAGTCTTCAAAGGATTTCGGCTATTCTTCTGCGATCTTGAGATTGTATCGAGAATGTTATGGATATCGGAAACTTTAGAGAGGCATTGCTGAAATAATACGACTCAGCTTCTTGAGCAGATTGACTTCCAGCGTAGTGAATCGTTGTTTCCCATCTGAAAGAATGATTTCCAAAGAGCAACAAATGGTCTCAATGTCATCAAGCTTGTCGGCGAGACTTACGAGCTCTTCCGCCGCTGACTTATAGACTGCGATGTATTCCTTGACAGCCTTTGCTGTCTGCACTAGCTGCATTGCTAGTGACACAATTCCGAAACTTAGAGAAGCAGGGTCCATAGTGTGTGAGGAGCGTTGACGTTGAAGTCTGGAAAACGAAGATGAGACGTGAGTCTTTTGATGTTGGCGATGAGGGAAATCCGGCTGCCCAGAATGCCTCGGAGGGGCTGTGCAAAGCATCGCGATCTCATTCGATGGGTGTTTTCTCATCATTGTCTTGAACTGTGATTCGTCTACTCTCGCAGCCTGCATAAGGAGGGGCACAGTTTACGGGCAAACCACCTGATCCCGGAGTCTCATCAAAACAGCAATCATTTCTGTTAATTCGAGAAACAAGAGCTGACCCTCTGCGGATAATCCATCCTCCAAACCCTCTTTCATTCTACCCATGCTCCTGGAATTCTCTCCCATCCGTCCCCTTTACCCTTAAGCTTTTGATGCCTACGATGTTTTCTTCGTTCAAAGCGACGCTCTTGCAATTCGCAAGCTCGATCAGCCCAGTCTGCTAGGCGAGGTCTGCTCTTCCTTTCATCATCTACCGGGTTGTACCGATTGAGAGAAGGTAAGACTGGCCAATACATCATCGAAAAGTGGGATGCATCAAGATTTGTTCCACTATTCCAGTTTTTATATGCATCTGTAAATTTTTGCCAGCCCCCGCTCAAGATTTCGTTGTCCATATATCGAAGTGCTGGGAATTCTGTCAAAAGTTCGCGTATCGGGCACGAGCTGTCGGGGAACTCGATCCAATATGGTATCACTCGTTCCTTGTGATATCTCGAGAGGAGTCGTCGGCGTACAGCTGAATGTTCGAGTCCGCGAAAGCCCCGGGCCTCAGTCTCCACCCAAGTGTCAGAGCAATATTTTATGGCGCCCTTTAGATAATTTGCTACGTCGATCTGAGCTAGATCCAACAAATCGACCCAGCGGCAAACACGATACCAAGCATCATCAGGGTCAAAGGAATACCATAGAATGAACCATATGGTTGCTTTGAAGTGGTGGTACTCGGAGCTGGATACTAATTCTTGACTGCGCCCGACGATGTCTGTAAATAAGGGTGCCCAGTCCTCTAATTGCGCGTTTGACATCTGACGAGCGGAAAGTTGGCTAAAACCAAAACTCACCTCAGCCAGAATCACATCATCGAAGCGGTCCCAGTTGTATGGAAAATACTGCCGGCAAGCTTCTACACATGCAGTGATTTGCTGGACCTTAGAGATCAGCAGCAGGATGCCGAACTCTTCTGGAGTCATTAAGGCTTTGCGTAAATGAATGTATTCGAGAATGTAGGCGAAGGCTTCATCTGATCTGGGGTATCGGTATGGAAAGGAGAAACGAGCTGCATGGTTTCTGCTGTCCTTAGCATCGAGCATTATACTGCGATTGACTGTGCTGAGTCTACCTTGGCTCACTTAGATCCATTTGACATTTTAAGAAGTTGAAAATCTTGCGCGATTGAAGCGACATTGCAAGCTAAAACAAAGTCAGCGTGCCTGATCAAACAAGTCGGAAGAAAGCCTACGCCCAATAACGATGCTTCATCTTCGGGATCGTATTCGGTATACGTTACTACCGTGGCGGTCGTAAGAAGTCCTTGGCTGAAGAGATCCTGAGTCGCTTGCAAATCGTCGGATTCGAAAGCTGTCCGGACAATCTCACCTAGACCGGTGGCATCTTCGGAGACCAAAAGCACCCGTGGGATCTGCAATCGAAAGGAGAAGGGTGAAAGAGGTCCTCTCACTATTGACAGCTGTATATATGTGTTCAACAATGATGAACCAAAGGTTAAAGTCGAACTCTCCCGTGTAAGGACTGAAGACTGGGTATTTGAAGAATTTAAGCCCTGGATTCTCGATTTGTGCGTCTTTTCAAGAAACGCCAAACTTGAGCATTGATGTCTCCATCTGTTGGTGAATTCTTTCGATTTGCATTGAGGAGGCACAGAGTGGTTCGTTGAATCAAATATCGGCATGACAGGGAAGGGTCCTGTCTGAGGTAAAGGCTGAATGACAGGTATGGATATGGTCAACTCTTGAGAGCTTTTCATGTTTAAAACTCTGGGCCGTCAGCGTTTCCATATGTACATTGTTTACCGCAATTTCCAACTTACACTGACATTGTTCCCATAATACTATAGAGTAAAGAGAGCGAGCTATCCAGACTATCGACATAAGTAGCGAGCTCAGATCTGTATCGCAGGAACGAGACACCCAGGGCTTTGAAGGGGTTGCGGGTTGACTCAAGTTTTGCATAAACTTTCGCTATGACCTGGTTGACATTTGATACTTTGTCATAGCACTCTCGAACGGAGCGCTTCAGACTGTTGAGTAGGGGCAACAGCTCAGGTTTTGGAGTCGAACTGCTAGCTTGTGATAGAGATGATCCCAGAGAGTCGCAGATAGTCTCAATGGTGTCAAGTCTAAGACATAGTTCTTCCAGTACCTGTGCAGCTGATCTATAGGAAGTGGCCAGTCCTTTGATGGTCTTTACCATTCCTACTAGCTGCAAAGATAGGGACGTAATCTCAAATGCCAGCGAAATGGGCTCCATGTTGGGTGGTGAATGTGGGTGAGTTCGAGGGGGAATGAAAAACTCTGTTGAGGGGTAGTAGCAATCAAGGTATGGCAAGTTTGAGAGAGAAAATTGCATTCTGTGAGGTCGTACAAGGTGTCCCAATTTGACGTGATGATTCATACAATGTCTACAGGCTTCCCGAGGAATGAATTGACTGGATCTGTGTACCATCAGTAAGCGAAGAACTGCAGCAACCCTTGACCGATTTCTGACAAGGTCGTAGACCGAAAACATCAAGATACGGGTTTAGAATGGGACCGACGCGGGGCATCAAAGTGCAAAAAGGCAGAGTCGTAATGATCTCAATGGCGACCGAATATATTAGACTGGCTATCTAGGTTCTTTTCATAATGCCCTTCCAACCATAGCCTTCCCAGGCTCTTCAGGTAGACGGCCCCATAGCTCATCAGTGCTTTGGTTGTTCCCAGGATAAGCAGACAAACTCTCCACATCAACCTCTCTCAAAACATGTATGCTATCATTAGTCGGAGCCGTGGGTATCGGGTTGGTAGCCGCAATAGTTGTGTTGGTCCGAGAATCACCAGCGTGGATAAAGTCTCTGGTACTCGAGGTTGTTCCTTTAGTAGTCCCCTTGTGCATAGACGACAACGGCACGAGAGTACTCTGATTCTCGGTGTTTTTTGTCGGACGTGACCGAGTTCCGCTACGATTTCGAACGAACTCGATGAGTTCGCTAAGAACAGCAAATTCTAGCTTGAGTTTGATCGAGTAGGTGACCAGCTTGATACCTTGCTCCCAGACATAAAGGTCATGGAACTCTATCGCAAGAAGAGCGATATCCATTAGAATGATGACGAAGTTGATGGTGAAAAGCTTGTACAGCATGCTTTTTGTGTTACCGAAAGCTGTCTTGAGGATCTCCATTGACTTCCAGATGTACAGACCGGAGATGATGAGTTCCTGCAGATAAAATATGGACATGGAGATCTTTTCCATGATGTTGAATACATTGTTGAAGCCCTTTCTATTGTCACTTGGGCTGTACTCTGATCCGAAGAGCAGCACAGTCATCGTCGAGTGCTAGGCCGTGGTCAGCTGGGAATCGCATTGACCAAGAGTATGACTTACCCAAACTAGACCGTTGATGATGATCATAACGAGAACGGCTCGTAGAATCTTGACGTCGGTGACAATCAGGTGAATTCGCGAGTACAAAACAACAGACTGGCCAGTAATGACGAGGACCCATCCAACAGTCTCAATGATCATTCCAACATAATCGTGTGTAAGGTCGAAGTAGACAATGAGCCATCCTAGACAATATGGGATGATTCCAAATGATGCAATCAGAATACTCCAAAAGTAAAGTCCCGATCGTCTTTTGAAGGTTAGAGAGATGAGGGTGAGTAGTTCGATGGCATTGTAGAGCGATAACGTCGAGGCAACCTTGGTTAAGTGTCAGTACATACTAGTACCGAGAGGGGCATACAAGTACAACTTACAACAACAAAGACATCTCTACCAATGTAGACTGTTTCATCGATGGTTGAGTAGTGAGCATCCCATTTATCGCGATGAGGTAACATCATTGTGGTCAGTCGAAAGAAGCCTGGCCAGTGGGGAAGGCAAAATATCCCAGCAGAGAAGCATGCTTACGACGACGAAGGCAGCTTGGCACATAAATGAGCGAAGTAGTCCATGCTTATCTGGGCATTGCCGAGGCGTCAAGGCGTCATGACGGATAATGCCAGGGGTTCAAGGCCGAAAAGCTTGATACACCAAAGAACGGTCTCGATCGACACACGCTGTAGCTTAGTTGTAGTAGCATTGCCTTGGTATGACGCCAAATCTATGTTATAGGTCCTTTAGCATATTCCGATGAAAGTCAAAGATTATCGTGGCTTGTAGAGAGCGCGTATGACCCAGTAAGTAACGCCATAGCATTCCAAGCATCCCGTGCGCCCGCTATAAATCGGAGGAGCTGATTCAGAGCTGATCTCGAACTTTGCTAGAAAAAACACAATAACGCACCCTCTGATAAATTCTCAAGCTACTACTGACGAGCTTGTGTCCAGTAGGCGGCTGGTAGTTCAATCTAGACCCCTCAGCTGTTGGGCCAGATGATGACCTTGGTTTTGTCTCGTTCGAGACTCTATGGCTTCAATGATCCCACAGTAACTCTCTCTCGCGCCAAGAGTCGTCGGTCTTCATCCCCCAAGCAAGAGCGGAACATGAAGAAGACGATCAATTCCTGTCATCGAGCGTGTGTAACCTGAGCCAAAGGGTTTTCACGCTTGGTGCCATGGATGTGAGACATCCCGATCATCTAAGACAAAAACAGCTTGATAGCTTGGCCAACTGGGGAATTGGTGGCTTGAAGTTAAGCTTCTGTTTATGGTTGTCATGGACGTTTTCGATCTGTACCTGCATTAAACCCAAGTGGGCTACCCAAAAAATGCCCTGGTACAGAACTGTCACTTTTTGCCTGGGTTTCAAGGTTCGGTACGCAAATTTCCCGCGGTCTTTTACTTATCAAGACGTTTGGAAGAGGTAGCCATCGATCAAAAACTGAAGTGTTAAATTTCTACAAAATGGCTTGTTCCATATCTCGACCAGCACCATATTCGCATTTGGAGGCTAAACACCGAGAACAAACAGGAGGTCTATGCACCGGTGCGTGTGATCCGAAAATGAGTCCGCACCTGTCAGCTCTTAGTACCCAAAGACGGGGCCAACAAACTACATCAAAGGCTTCCCATAACGGCACCAGGTGGCAGACATATCTGAAGTCTGTACGTTGGAGTATCAGCAATCAGTGGACAGCTGGTATATGTGAGCTCGAAAAAAGGCGACGTGTATCGCAGAGTCTTCAAAGAAGATGACTTCACTGGGCTTGTTTTCAAGGCCGAACCCTCTCAGACGCTTGCTGACAGTAACACCATCCTGACAGAGTCAAACATCATAGAAGGCAACCTAGCACGTACGAAGCAATACGTCGCAAGCCAAACCAATTCTTTCGACAGCGAAAACTACCCTGAAGGAAAAGCCATAAGGCAGAACGAAAAGGTGCACCAGTACCTACCTCCAAGAAGTCTCCAGCACTCGGATATCAACAGCAAGGAAGGGATCACCTATGTTAAAGTTCGGGTTTTAAAAGAGGCTTCGGCCCCCAGGCCACAAAGGTAAAGGACACCAATAAGTCATTGTGTTCAAGGATGATGAAATCGTGGATGGACGCATTGTGCAAGGTTTGGGCAGCTGTGATACCAGCTACACCAGCACCCAGAATTGCAACCTTGGCTTTGGTGCAGGTTTCTTTGCGTGGTATTGATGCTGCTTCGCTTGAGCCCAGTACAAGGCCCAGGGAAAGGGAGAGGAGTTGAGATGTTGGGTCTCGCACTTTGATAGTCACGATAACTCGTGTGATTAAGGAAGACGGGAAGGATAAGAAGCTAAAGAAGCACAGCATTCACTATTTGAGGACTTTGGTGAACTACTTATGCTTCTCAACATTGTACGAGATAATTCTCTTGTTGATCCTAGCATCCATCATCTGGCACCCATCAATTCGACTGTCTTCGTTGTTAAATCATGTGCAGCCATTGACTCGTACACTCCAATGCTGCTTGAAAAGGTCCTTGGATGCATCTTCTTCCATTGTCGTCATAACTATGATCCATGTCCTTATCCAAGACTTTATCATCTTCTGATAGAGCGAAGCTACACTATCTTATCAAATTGCCCATTTTCCTTCCCTTTGTGGCATATACATTGCAATTGTTGACTTTGGTGCCGATTACCCCGACATTTCGTAGATCATGCTTACCGAGTCGGGCGAATAGATTGCAGCTACCCACCTCCCTATCTCCGGTTAGTCCAAGCTCTGAACAGGCTTTTCACGATAGTGGTTGCAGAGAAACACCCTGATCGAGGGGATTTCTTGGGCTGTTAAGCCCGTTCCAGCAGGACGATGGAGACAGGCTCGACTATAGCATTGAGCTGTGACGAATTGAAGGCATCGCCTTGCTTCCCCGCATTTTGATTGCATGGCGTCGTGTGGTGGACTTATCCATACCCTTAACAAGTGCCGACGTTAGTGGTACCTTGGGGCAGATGACAACATGCTAGACGATGAGGATGACATCCGAGACAGCCGGACAGCTGCACTCAGAAGCCAAGAATTGCATGTATGAGCAACCACAACACACAGTTGGACCTAGTCCACCTACATTGGGCGAGTGTGGGCGGGCTGCTGAGTGGGATGCATCTAATATCCAACTGGAGTGACGATTCCCAGGGCAGGCGTCATCAGCGAGTGCTCCTAGGGAGCGGCAGCCAAAGTGCTATCTCCGGGGAGAACTGGAGGCAGTTTTGACTGACACTTGAAGTGTAGTTGCGTGCCTTGTGCAGTGGCCCTTTCCATCTTCTTTTCGATGTATTGGACTTGTTGTAAAAACTTGCTGACAAGAATACGACCTAGTCTTCCACGGTCGAAGTGAAGGCCGCAAGCCTTGGCAACGGCCTTGATGCCGACTTTGCCGCGCTTGTTATGAATGATAAAAGCTATGTCAGCCTGGGTGGACTGGCACAGGAAGAGACGAAAACGGGTTCCGGTATTCAGTTTGTCGTTGTAGAACTGGGCGTCCTTGCCGCAGATTGAGTTGGGATGATGACGGCACATTGTTAAAAAGATGATATGCTGTGATGGTAAAGGTAGATTAACTTATGATGTCAAGGTTGGATTTATTTTGGATTGGGGATGAGATTGGGAAGGTTCATATACTTTTGGGAAATTAAGTGTTTGTCTCATCCTCAAAGGCTTGATGTTTTTGTTTATTGAGCATCGTAATCAAAATTCAAAGACCGGCAAACATGACATTCACCTCTTGAAACTTCAAGTGGGCAAACTACTGCGCTCAAAGAAAATGAATATGTAACAGAGCTCTTTGTTGAGCATGTTTTCATTCATCGCGATGCAATGTTTTAGCGAAGAAAGGTCACATTTGGACTGACAGTCAATCACACTTGGCATCCACCCACCACTCTCCGAGTTTTATCTTGTCCTCCTTCATTTCAGATCTCACATGGTATTATTATCTTCTATACATCGCTCTTGTGAGCATCGCTCTTGTTGAGACTTGTGGCTGAGAGCTTATGCCGGCAGACAGAACTCAGCTCTTGTGAAGACATTATACAACACAGTAGCCCTATTAAAATGAGTCACAAGACATCGCTTCAAAGTGCCGCCCTCTTATGAGCTGGGATGATTTAATGGTATTTGAAAGTCCGCTCTCATGAGTAATTCGCCCTCAAGGGCTCCTTTCTAATGAGTTTGGCCTCTAATGAGCCTTTCTTATAAGCCTCTCTTATAAGCCTCTCTTATGAGTCCCTCTAATAAGTCCCTCTAATAGGCCTCTCTTACAAGTCTCTAATAAGCCCCTTTTATAAGTCCTTTTAATAAGCCTCTTTTATAAGTCTTTCTAATAAGCCTCTCTTCGAGCCTCTTTTACGAGCCTTTCTTACAAGCCCCTTTCTAAGAGGCTTCCTTAATCATCTTATAAGCTTTATATACGAAATAGCCTTTCCTTTCTCACGAGGCTATTTCTCTCACGAGTTATTCTTTTAACGAAAGTCCTTCTCGAGAAATTCGCTGTAGTTAACTGCTCCCTCTAATGTTAAGGTTTAGACTAAACACACGTAAAGCCGTTGTGAGATTACCTACACATCGAAACGTCATGAGCCTCTATCCTCAAGCCCTCTCTTTAATGGGTTGGCGACTGGTACCTGCATATTCTTGACACTTGCCTAGATATACATGTGTTATTCAATTGTCACTCATAGACTGCCAGACTTAAGCTATTGGTGCCAAACATTGATGTGAAGACAAACAGCCAATTCCCTTCTAACCTCTTCGTGATTCTCATTTAGTATTCACTCCTTGCAATCGCAATTCACCCCTTATCTATAGTTCTTGTGAATTCACTGTAAGCATCAACATACACAAGCATGTTACGTGCTCTTGTGCGGCAAACATTGCGACCAACGTCCAATCATGTTTCGGTTTCGGTTGCGACAAATTTCTTTGTTCTTTCAGACATTGACCTCCTTATCTCTTCCTTTCAACCAGTTCGATCATCAGCTGGGGTTGGTATTCACATGTCATTAGCCTTATCGATCACGGATCAAGAATAGATGGCACCGTCTCAGCCTCACCTAAAGCTCAAGGTTCGGGGTCGCCCTCGATATCGCGCCTGGCAATCCCGAGAGGCCTTTCTTTTGCGACATCGTCTTTACCATAGACCTCCTCATTCACCGCGGTGCCATCTACCAGGCAACCACAACACCCGGGATGACCGTAATGATATTCGCAACGAGACTCGAAATATTGCGGCTGATGTAGATCCCCGGACAAGTCCTCCAACTTCCTTCCGGTCCCACTCCTCAAGCAATCGAAATCCATACTCTCGATTATCTCGTCCCTTATCATTGGCCGTGCCTAAGCGCCGGTGGCTGAGTGAGAATGACCTCGATCAAAATCAGCAGCGACCCCCAACGAAGCGTCGTCGAGTATCCAAGGGAGACAAGTCAAAGGAGATGTTTGGCCAGGAATTTATTCCCATTACTCAAGCAATGCGTAGAGTGGCTCAGAGACATCTTCCACGAGAGCCACAGAGGCATGTCACAGGAAACGACCGGAGCGACTACTATATTCAATCGCCAAGACATCGCCCGAGACCCATATCTCCACTGGATGATACACGGGCTGAGAACGGATTCGACCAGAGATTCATGCGAGATGGCCCAGCTAGGGGAGATGTAGAGTCTGAGGACATAGTAGTAGACTCCTTGGTCTTGTGTGATGGCCAAGAGCCTCACAACAATGACCGCATCACTTCTCTTCGCCCAAACACTCGCACGTCCATCTCCTCAGTCTTATTCAACTGTTTCCTCGTTGTCCTCAACATTGGTATTTTCACCTACTTGACCGCCAAATCTTCCCCTATAAGCCCTTTCGGGCAGTTGACTGGTATGAAAAGGCCATCGACATTGTCGTAATGCAGATAACCGTCAGCCGCGTGGTGCTCTTTGGAGAAGCAGCGCTTGAGCCAATGCGCTGGAAGGGCCAACCTGGGCTTTTATCTGATCCTGAAGCTACACTCGATGCAGGCTCTACTAGCATGTCTAACTACGATTCCATCTCTATCTACAAGCCCTGGGAGACATCTTCGAACGGGACATACGTGCCCGAACATTTGTTCCTTATGGACCTTGGCTATGTTCTACGATCAGCCCTGAATGACCTACAAGAAATAGTGAATCATGGTCCTCCACAGTTTAAGTTCACTCGAGGGACTAGTACCCAATTTCGCTGGTCAACAAGCTCTGGTTCATTTATTTCTCCTCAAAACTCCCTTCCGACAATCCCAGACGATGAATGGGATGCTTATATTGAATCTGATGTACCCGACTCAACCATCCTCGGAATGCCTCCTTACGAAACTGATACTCCATCGCCGACAGCCCGTCCTCGCGAGCCTAGGATAATCATGAATTCTGACCCGCCTCTCAGTCGGCTTGAAATCATTGCGGAAGACATAACAAGTGACCTCATCTGGCAAAGTACAACCAGAAACACACTGGTCTATTGGTTTCCAAAACTAGCCTGGTCTGGAGTCACTGTTATGTGGTTCAATTTTGACCTTTTGCTACGAGACCAGCTCACACACAATGCCTCCTTTGGGTCTGACCAGGAAAGGCTGGATTGCATGTTTCCATCTCTAGTCTACGACTTAGGTGATCGTCGCCCCATTCCTACATCAGGTAGGCCACAAGACCTGTCTGATGTCCCTGATGATGTTCCGGAGGATTACCTGGACAAGGTCTTTCGCGCGCACTACTCGAGAATCTCGTCTCACAACGCCAATCCAACTTCAAATCCAAAGCGAGCTACTTCGACTTCTACGAGGATGTGCCGCCCATCTAAAGATCCGACTCCCAGGCAATGGGGTTTGAGCCAAGTCGACAATGACACAGCAAAGCGCCTCACTGAAAACGCTTTCCATCATCATGACCTAGACTTGGGCCAGAAGAGACTCAACAAACTCGGATCCCTCTGGTCAGTAGTGGAATACAGTGATCTCTTGGATAAGGCCTGCGAGGCTATGAACGAAATGAATCAAAGAATCACCCAAGTCCTCAGTGGGGATTATCACGTCGACATACCCTGGGGACAACAGATTCAGACTGTCAACCGTCTACGATACGTCGCGCCATTTTTGAGCGACATCGCTGCTGTTCGTCTCCGCGAGATGAGCCGTCGCGCGTCACGCGGTGCACTACTCGTACGAGAAATCGACCGAAGACAACACAAACTCGCGGAAGATATCCTTGGGGGCTTTGTTACTGCTGACTTCCTCCTGCACTTCCCTCCAATCGAGGTTTTATTAGTCGATATGGAGCTGATGGCCGAATGGTTTAAGACCGAAATGGTAAGCATCAGAAACTTGTGGAAATCACGAAGTGGGAGGTTTGATGCCGCAGAGAGGCGCAATGAAGAACAGGGGAATCATGGAATTATATTGACAAGATGGGGCCGCTATGACAAAAGATCTGACCCGTGGGGTAGAGAGGCGATCTGCTGGGATCTCAAGAAGGAAAGATTGGTGAACAGTACTATCGAGAAGAGATGCGGGATAAGGTAGGTACAAGTTAGGTTAAGAGCTTGGGCGTTGCGTAACAGGAGCCTTAAGGTGATTATCCTTGCTCCAACTTCTGAAATAATTCAAGGGCAGCCGTTCTCTTCGTCTTTTTCCGGAGAATGCATGAGCAAGGCTACTGAATGAGTCTTGAATGTTACTTCTTTTGGTCATCCCAGGAAAATGCAACACTTGTATGAAAGAAACGGCGATGAGCTGTCGTCTTTGTGAGCGCCATGTATAAATACAGCGATCCACACTCGCTACTTTCTTCTCCCCCCAACATCATCACTATCACCTACTTTGAATCATGTCTCAGTTCCCAGGGAACATGAGCGACTTGTCGTTGCCAGCCACGACGTACACAGGGATGCTACAAGACAATCCCGTCCTTCAAGAACCATGCCGGATCAAGATCGAAGAGGCCATGGACGAGTATCGTAAGACACCTTTTATACGTTGTCATTCTTGGGCTAAACATTCCGGCTTTAGAACAACGGGGACTCCAACAGACTGTGATTCCACGGCGAGCTCCACCAATTTGTTACCCGACGGCTTTTTTGCCGGAAACTCGGCCACCACCAGCCTACACGATAGCATACTTACCAGACACCGTGCCACATACAGTGACATATGTCCCTGCTGAGGCACCAAGAGTCGCTGCATCAGGCCCTGTACCTCAAACCCACCAATATATCCGTACAGCTCCGCATCGCGGTCCAGAACAATTTCACGCGAAACATGCATATCTTGAAAGCGTTCGACAGTGGAAAGGGTCACTAGAAAACTTAAGCAGTGCTGAAATCCAATTGCGTACCGCAGAGGCCAAAATGGCCGCGCTCGGGGTAGTCCCAGATGCACAAGCACTGTTGCAACAGATGTCATCCACAACAACATGAGGAGCACATTTCTATAACGCACAAATGAACGATCACGGATAAATAGGGTGGGCATGTTTTGATTTCTAACTTGTTTGGGTATTGGGATGTTTGTTTGATAGATATGGTGTTTAATGGCATGGGCTTTTTCCTACATCCGAATGCGTGTCGGAACCTGTCACGCATTCATTGCCTGCAAAGTTGGTACATCTCGACCTTTCATTTTCGCTCCGACGCGCCATGGAGGTATCTCAACCGACCATACTTGAATAGGCCATCCTCTTTGAATCTAATTGAGTGCCTGTATTCCTGTTGGATACGCCCCTGGTCAAATCTCCACCGTGGTACTCTTACTTCCACTCCAGCTCGGATATATCGCAAACCGGTCGAACTTGCTGCGACAGCCATCGGAACTTATGTGTTTCATCTCAAACTCTTACCATACTACACAATGACGTGCTGCCACTATAAAAGGCTCGTAGAATCACACCTATTGGCTTCGAATGACACCATCAACATCCGTCATAACTCTAAATTCATTCCACCCAATCTGGCAAAATGGCTCCCATTCACGTAGGTGCACTTGTCTATGACTATCAAGCTATAGATGTCTTGGGCCCGACCGACCTCCTCCACTCAGCCACCAAACCATACATCGAGGCTCTATCTGGTCATCTAAAGATCGAGCAAGACACCATCTCTCGCGCCCCAGAGTTTGTCTTTCATCACATCGGCATCACTCGCGAAACCTTTGTTCTTCAAACAAGCAACATTCCGATTGTCCCGACTACAACCGTTGATGAATGCCCTGATCTCGGAATTCTTCTGCTCGGAGGTCCGGACCCCACGAACTTCGAGCTTCACCCCAAGTACGCCGAGTTCATCCGAAAGCATGTTGCAGCTGGAAAGCTTCTCTTCACCACTTGCACTGGTGCCAGCGTCGCAGCCGCAGCGGGAATCCTGGACAGCAAGAATGCGACGGTCAATCATGGTGCTATCCAGCCTCTTAGACTGAAATTTCCTAATGTCAAGTGGACTGATGAGAAGAAATGGATTGTCGATGGGAACATTTGGACTGCTGGTGGTGCCGTCGCTGGAATGGACATGTTTGCACATTGGATCAAGGAGAATTTTGGGATGGATATCATGGTCTTGGCTGCGTCGATGCTGGACTATGAGCCGAGAGACGTTGATGGCATTTTGAACGTCATTCCGAAGAGGTATGATGAGAATGGCAAGCAGTTGCAAACTCATGTATTCAAATAGAAAATGGTGCCAGTACCTGCTGAGTCTATCCTGGGCGGTAGTAGTCGAGACACCTAGCAGGCCCATGTTACATCACCCATGGGATCATTGAAACTATGTTCTCTCAGCTGATTCAAGCTCTCGGGGTCACAAGTCTCAACTGTCATGGAACGCAAGTCTTATCTATTGCATGTTAAGTCATCTCATGACTGGGTATATAACATATCTAAACCAAACACCATCGCATCGATCATCACTTTCTTGCATCCGACTCCTCAACCGTAAACTCAACTTCTTTTGTGATTCCAGGCATTGATGGAATAATCTCGTCCGAACTAGCCTCGCCGCCTCCTCCGTGAATGTAGACATTCCGATCATTCACGCTTCCAAGACCCGTCGTTGATCTGATAGACCTTCCATTACTCCTCTTCCAGTTTGATCCATTTCCGTCGGCGAGCATGATACTTCCAGGTTCGGGACCGCCTTTGTACTTTGAGCTGACGTTGTTGGACGAGAGAAGTGAGCCGAAGATGGGTTTGAGCTTTTGGCGCATCCAACCCCATGTACTGGGAAGGTTAGCTGTCACGACGGCAACGAAGGACTCTCGTACAGCCCAACTAGCTCCCTCTTCAGGTCCCGTCTTGGGGTTCTGGCGATGTCAGTGATCCTCATCATAACGTCCGTGGTGGTGGAAAGTCGCATACCTTGAGGATGAGGATACATCGTAATAAACCCGCAACCATCACAAA